>NHOP01000033.1:0-23898 GCA_018697155.1 Pyramimonas parkeae | reverse complement strand
GCCGATCCGTGAAAATCCATATGAAACAAACTCCTAGTCTGTGTCATATACGGGCGGTTGCCGGCGCGTATACATATACATACATGCGCAGACACATGATGTTGTACAGATGATGTGTTGTCTATATTTGGATTGATCATCCGATTCTGGCAAACGCCGCGTACCCACTGGGCGGAAATCTATGTTCGCTGAATTTTTATCATAGTTCCATGACTTCACAGGTGATCATTCAAATCCATATACAGACTTGACGTCGTACGCAAACATTTGAACGCCCAGCGCGATATCCAAGGAGATGCTCTCGAAAATTCAGATCGCACTCGCCTGCTGGTTGTAACACATGCACATGAGTACTGCACCACATTGTCTGTGCTAAGTCATAGTTGATTACAGGTTCATGAACTTTGGATGTGTATTGATTATGCGGGATTGTGTATCCAAGTCTACATTCTAGTCAGCCAGCAGACCGATGGAACTAAAGTCAGCACTCACACCAAAGGGAAAATGGAAACCAAAAAAACCAAGGAACACATACGCTATTTGATTAGACTGCCCTGTCGAATCATTGGAAGAAAACCCACCCCGAAAGCAGGCTTCATCAGGAGCCTGCGTACCGTTTATCGTTTCTGCATAATGGAAGGCTTAGCTTGGTCTAGAAGGAAAATGAATTGTTCTATCCCATGCTTGGACCAATCTAATTGGACACTCACCCTGAGGCATGCGGGACGTTATATTGGGTATAAAATTATAAAACGAGACTGTGTGCTGGTATCATTCATCGAAAATTGGCGCACGCGTTGATGTCTACGGATTGAAAGCTGTGTATGGAGTGCACTGCGTCGATGTGCAATGCTGCATGTGTTCCGATCACAATCATCATGGTGAGTCGGAGCGGAAGCGTGGGTTCTACGTTCATGTGAATATGCACAGTAATTTCATTTGTGATCGTTTGCACCTTAACCTCTTGAATGTATGCTTCGTCAGGTCATATTTTTCGGCGATTCATTCAAGGAAGCTTCTGGCCAACGTACTTGGGTGTTTCGACGTATTGAATGAAACCGGACACATATCACCAAATGGAGCTCGCTTTCAGGTCTTTGGCTGCGCTAGGAAGCAGATGATACATGGTTCCTTGAATACACATGCGCAAAGCTATGCAAATTGTCCCGCCGGCGATAACGAAATACGTGGCTCTAGAAGCTGTACTTTATGAATCTGACTTGGTACATGGACTTTCGGATTCACACTGTGGAGTGATGCCATTTTGTGACTCATCTGACATATCTCACAGTGCCCATCAATTCATTCAAAGAGAAACCGGAATGCACATTAATGTTTGTATTCATCCCGGAAAAACTTCGGATTCTATTTTGGTTTATCCATCTATTCGATAAATTTCCATGAACCAATGTTATCTCAAATTGCAAGCATTGGAGTTTCTTGGTACCAACCACCCAAATGTCGTCAAAACAATTGTCAACATTATCAAAAACAATATGTTCATGCGTAAATCATTCGTAGTTGAAAAATTCATATTTGCAGGAAAATGTGGATTTTCAGAATAAACTTCCGTTTCCGTGGATCAACTTTGACTTCTTCCAGAGCGAGCACGAGACCAAGTCTTCTGCATTCCTGGTGTAAGCACTCAAACAAGGCTTGAAAAGAGTGTGCAGATGGTGCCCATTGGTGTAAGTGTCATCTTATCTTGTTTATTCAATGATGTGCAGGATAACCCTCGCATTCCGTTAAAGCATTCATGTGTGATACCTAGTTCAGCGAGATACAATTTGCAAAATTCAAGAACATATGATTGGCAACGAAATCAGAAACTAGAGAGCACTGGAATATGTTTGAAATTCAATACGACTATAAGCTGTGCAGTCGAAAAATGTACTCACGCCCAAAAACATAATATCATCGAATACAGGCGTTCAAACAATATTTCAGGAACCTATCAAGCCCGCACGACAAACCTCAAGGAAAGAGGCGGCCACCGCCTCGTCCGCACCCGTACGTGCCATGAATTCACGCAACATCGCAGAATTTGCTTCACTCATCACGAACTGAATGCGTGCGAGGTTTTAGCTGAAAACCGCGGAACACCGCGGGGTGAATGGGGTTGCACCGGAGCCCGCGGTCTGCCCATGTGCGGTACGGTTACAATTCAACAACAAATGATTGCGCCGGACAGATTGGGAGAAAAAATTCTCCCATCGGAATGACATGGCCCCAAATGCATAAAACGAACATTTCGACACTCAATTCCAAGTGCAACTGCCGCTCACCCTATGTACCCAGATGCACCAATCGGAAATTACCCTCAACGCAAGGTGTGTATCCGTTGTCAATTTCTCACCCCCAATAGTTTTTCCCTCTAGGTGCATCGTGATTACAACTGAGGTGCCAATACCCATCGGGGACGGTCCTGCTCACGGGATCGTGATGTTCTGACTGCGCATGTAGACCGCACTGTTCATAATTCAATGTCCAAATGATTCCCATTGCGCGGCCACATCCGTTCAGAGCTCCCTTGCAGAGTATGCCGGTGGAGCGAGCCGTGTAGGTTACTTCTGGGTTCACCTTCCAGTTCACCATGGATTCCGATCCAGGATCACCGCAGAAGCATCGAGAAGCCGTTGGAGTGACGATTCCATATGTTCGACATTTTACTCATCCAAACCGTCACCACTTGGACGACGATGCTGTCCTCAGCAGCGGCAATTGCATGCTAATGGTGGCCTCGGAAAATGCGTTCGTATGCATGGCTTGAAATATCATCAGCCGAGGCAGTGCCCACTCATTTCGGGACTCGAACGCGGGATCGACCGCGTATAAAGCCGTCCCACAACCTATTCGGCCATCCGAAAGGACAAATATACTACCTACAGTTCAAGGAACTCGGATCATCCAACCCGGCAGGGCACAGACGCTTGCGTACATCGTAAAACGTTGGCGAGCACCCATGAGAAGGGGTCAAGCACTGTCGTGAGAGCCTAACTTGCTCGGTAAATGGTCACATGCCGGGAGGCTGGGGTACAAAATCGTGGAACGCAATCCAACGTTCGGGATGTCGATGCAGGGCAAGCCAGAACCATTAGCTGGGGGTGAGCGATGTGCTCGACAGGAACCCTATGTGGCGGGTGCCATACGTGCATCACAGCGAAGATTCGACAGCCCACGCAAGTTGGCGAGCTCACCGTCTCCATAGTCAGTCTACCATGCAAGCGCTCACTGTCGCGTGCCTTGCAAATTCAAAATGTACCACCGCAAGCCAAGGTAGACAAGCGCTGAGACTGGGCAAAGTAACGAGAAACGAAAGCCTCCAGCTAGAAGAATCTCGACGTTGTTTACGTCCCGAACCGTGTGTTTTCGGACACATGTCAGCATTTCACACGCCAAAAGGATTCCTGCGACGAGAGCGAGTGCGAATGCATGGATCTATAGGAGATGGTGTAAATGTGGCCGCGCCTTTCCACCTTGCTATCCCGGTCAATGATTTGACAGCATCGCGGGATTTCTATGGCGAGTACGTTGGAAGACGTACACATGATGTAGGGTTTAGGTTTGGGGATATTTCACCCCAACGTGGAATGAGGAACTCGCTGGTCGTGCGAGAATTGTTCAAGATATAGGACATCCCTTGGATTTCTCTTTTTCCAAAGGGCGATGAAAAATGACAAGAAATTTTCCGGTCTACAGTGTGCTGGTCAAGCTTTTCACGATGTGGCTCCATCTTGAAGACGCATAGTTTCTAGTTTGTTCACATGTTTCAGTGGAACATGACATCTGACCCTCATTGGTATTGATACTTTCCATGAAATCGTTCCATGCATTGTGTTCTACGTGGGTTTGCTGTGTACGGTGCACAGCACTGCATGCGGAACGACATGAACAACCAAACGAGTTTTACCTCGATTGCGTGAGCACCTCTCTGCAGGGGATTTCAATGTAAAGTGTGAACGAAACCTGATTTGGAAGCCTTTCATAAATGCGTATCAAATCAGCTTTATCCAAGCTCGAAGCTCAACCAATCCCAACTTCTTCTCCCGGGCGCCATGCAAATGAGAGTAGCTACCTCGCCGGATCTGTGCCAACTTGTGGATAATATTTCATTCCGCCGACGGTGCAACAATCGCACTATTCACAATAGAGCGATCACATAAGTCAACGTCATCATATCGTTTGACATGCAGGCTGCTCGGTTGTCCTGAGGGCCGCTCAGCTGCAACCTGGGTGGACTTTAATCTGTAAGTTCGAAGACATCTGCCTGAATGCCTTGAAGAACACATCCGCTTGAAGAGCACCAATTGCACCGCCGGAATTTGGATTTTCAATATTGAAAGCATCTCCTTAATTTATAGGTGAACGTGATGCTAGTTATGAATCAGTGTGAAGTATGCATGAGTGTTGATGCCGAATTGTTGAAATGAATGTATACTAGGAAATCTCCTTTACGAAATGGGTTAGATACCATATCTAGTCGTGATTTTGGATTCAAAGTACACACTGAGCGCATGTGAGGGGCGAATATTGAGGTGACACTTAGCAACGATGCGGGTGAGTGTTGGCTGTAACAATACTTGCCGTCAATGGCACCTCACTGTGTGTCTGCCTTGAATTCCTGCCGTCCATCGCGTCGGATTTTGGCGGCAATGTATCTGCGCTTGGAATCCACGCGGGCGCTATAACGGCCTTCGTCCAGCCTCGGGCATCAGGTAAGCTTGACCCCATTATTCAGCGCCTGATCAACTCTATTTCACGTATGCATGCAAGTGTTGCAAATCAGGAATGTGTTCCGGGATCCAGTTCGCCTTCTTTGACAATGCGCTTACCTCAGTGTGCCGATTATGAAGTTGACACGTACATGATCAACATGATTGCTCGGATATGGATGGCAGTGTCCCTGCGGGAACTGTGGTTGGGATCATTGGGGCGCATCTTACAGGATATTTCTTTTTCCTGTAGGCTTGCCACGTGCAGTGTTCCTTGGAATGATAATGGAAGTTTATGGAATACCACTGTGTGAGTATTTGATATGACTTCCCGTCCAGCCGGGAGGGTTTGTGTCCCGTGATGATGTTGCCTTTAGAACGAACGCCAGGAGTGATACTTTGCTGGGATGTTGAGGGATTTAGATCCAACTGGTGGATCCATTGTCTCTATTTGGAATTGATGACTATGCTCAGTGGGTGCAAGATTCGATTGAAATACCTTCCTACTGCGTGTTGCGCGCCGATTTTGCCTGCTATGCAATCAATCTTGTGGGCGCGATTGGACATCTTTTGAATTTTTCATTGCATTCCATGCAGCGAACAGATTTGATGATGAGACCTGATGGTTGTTTCAGGTAGTCTGCCATGTTGTTCCAGGATACAACGCAAGTGCCAGTTCGAACGCCGTCGGTACGTACCAGATACTCCACAAAATTGTTCACCAAACGTTTGCCACCCGTATTGTAACGCAAGGCAAGAAAAAACTGTTGTAGAATTTTTCTGTTTGTACACAAGTGCGGAAATCTGATACGGACATTTTCGGTTGTTGCTGTGAGGAGCTTTCAATGGATAGGGACCCCACAAAGTTGCAGTTGTCTAGTATCGCAACAAGACTTGCATAGGCATGCCACTTCACAAAGAAGTACCTGTATGCTAGCCTTGGTGGCATTGATGATGATGATCTTTGTGGCATGCTTGAGCGCATGCCTGTCAGTGGAGAGTACGCTGTTTGCATGCTACTTGCAGATGGTGACCCAGTTCCCGTGCCTCACTTTGGTATGGCATTGTCAGTCGATCAGTTTCATGACTTGGCCACCAGATTGAAAAATAATGGAGTGGAGTTCATCATTGAACCACACCTGCGTTTCGAAGGCATGCCTGGAGAGCAGGTGTGGATTTTTTGTATGTTGAAGGTCATTGAGGCCCGTTTGGGTCAAGGTTGCATCGATGATGTGCACAATGATCCATGGTACATCATGGCGCTCCAGGGTACTGACTGAGACTTGTGCATCCTTCCAAACGTCATGACTGTAATTTAGGCAATGGGTACATTTGCCTGGAACTTTCGCGATTGCCAGCTTACTCGAGGATGGAACCACAATATAAGAATTCATTTTCCG
Organism: Pyramimonas parkeae; assembly: GCA_018697155.1. NCBI lineage: Eukaryota > Viridiplantae > Chlorophyta > Pyramimonadophyceae > Pyramimonadales > Pyramimonadaceae > Pyramimonas > Pyramimonas parkeae. The sequence continues at coordinate 17,786 of NHOP01000033.1, read as the reverse complement.
TCGGGTTTCCAGCACGACCCTACATTTTCCAGTCTGATGCTCTGCCAAATGAATCATTCGGGAAGGGCAAGCAGAGGAATCTACTTTCACTGTGTTGTGGATATTGATGAAACTGCAGGACAATTTCCTGTATGAACGTTAAGATAAAAGAATCCCCAGGTCTGAATCAATGGGAGGAATCTTGATATGTACCCTCTATCAATAATGATTTGTTCATGGACCTCACTTCATTTCTTATGTTTACTTGTTTTCAATCGGGTTGCGGTTTGGATCAATTGCATGTTCCACTTTTTGGTGTGTTAATGGAAGAATCCTATGTCCCCATACCTCTTTTTGCTCAGGCAGAGGCCAGTTTCCCACAAGATTTGGCAGGTCGATTGGTGATGGCGTAGATAATGATGCAATTTTTATTTGCTATTCGGATACCTGTGCACTTCAAATAAGCACGTGCCGTTATAACGTTAGCGATGGGCATCCATGAAAGGTGACCTTACAGATTGCGCTTACACAACAATTGGTGTAAGAATCATGGGTGCTAGGCGCTCCAATCTTCTCCAAGAAGTGCATGTTGTTCCCTTGTCTGTTGTTTTGTGAGCGGATATAGTGTTCGCTGGAGCTCGATTGTTACACACCTCTGAGAATTCATGTGTCCGTTTGAGTCGCTTCGTCATGTTTAAGTTTGCTCAAGACTTTACTGAGCACCCACGACCTAACTCAACAACCAGTACGCAACATCAGTTGTAGATGTTGCCGTGATCAACTTTGGCAGTCCAAAAGATCACGAATTTCCCGATGTCACCACGTGCGATTTTGCATGCTTGCTCAAATGTTAACCTGAATTAGCAGCAGCTTGTGATATCTTGCTTGTCTTGAACATGCTTGGGTGAGAAAATATGCATGGCCTCCCCAACACCGTTGACCACATACTTGTGTATTTTAAGTCCTCAGCCCATCGACAAGCATCACATTTTCCTCTTTAGCATGCAGTGTACACTTGACAACGGCTGGAATGCTGGCGTTCAGTTTTTCAGTGTCTCACAGCCTTGTATCAGCGGACAGCTTTCAGAATAATTAATGGTTTCGTAGTGCTGGAGAGATGTTCCAAAATGGTGGAGTGGTGATTGTGATTCAGAACATGTTGTGTTGGTCAATTTCGACAACTAGGTTACATATTGAAACGGATATGATATGCGTGGGTTTTGTATTCAACGGCAGCAATATCAGGTTTCAAGGCTATTACCAAGTTCTCCCTGATTGAAAGTACTCTTGTCAGTTATGAAGCTTGTCAGTCGAAAAGAGTTCACATTTGATGTGAACTCTTTTCGAATATTTATCCGAAATCCTGTGTATGTGCCACTGCATTTGTTTGGGGACTGAGCATCAATTGTATTGATATTGGAACTTCATCTTAAGGCCAATTTCTTGTTACAAATCTTCTCCCATGCGATGGTTAATGAATTTGGAGTGGCACTTTTTGGGGCTATTTGTTTTGTTTTGCAGTGGACCATGTTCTTCAAGGATCCTTCAGGTGCGTTGACAATCGAGACTCCTGCATATTGTCATGACACTGACTGACATGGTTAGATGTTTTATACACGCTCGCAGCGCTGAAATATCACTTAAAGCTTCGGTGTATGTTCATCATATCACATCTGGATTTTGTCTAGCATTCCTAGATACATGCAAGTGTCATTAGCTGACAAACCCATGCCTGTATTTCATGAAAGCGTGTTCAAGGCTATGAAATGACACGCTGGCATGTGCACAGGCAATTCTTTGGAGTTCAAGGCTATGACCACCCCCTCAAATTTATTTGCACAGTATACAGTAAAGTAGGATGCATGGATTAGTATATGCGTGCGAACGCACCAACTTTTATGCTAGACGTAAAAGGCTGCATACCAAACAGCAGTATGCTGCTTATGTGTCTGTCCCATTGGCACATGTGCAAGAAAATACGGATTTGATACTCACAAGTTTCTTAAAAAGACATGGTACAGTGGTTTAGCAGTACTACAACAATGTTTGCCAGCCCAGTGCAATGATTGTGTATCATCGGTTACCGCATAACCATTGTCCAACAAGCACACCGTCTGTATATGAGAACTAATTTTGTAGTGACTTGCTACATCGTGCTGTAAATACTATCTTCTATGCTTTGTTTGCTCGGTTGTCTAGCATGATCCTCCCGCAGAAATTCTCCTCTCTTGTACTTGAGTTTGGGTTTCTTGACAGCACGTTGAGAAGTTTTTCATCGCGGAATCAACAGCATTATAAGTAGGAAGCTGAAATCAGTCAGAAATATTTTGAGAACGCCTTCTTGAAGTGGAGGCGTATCATCTTTCTCCGGCGAACAAGCTCCCATGATTTGTCATCGGGCACAACGTCACTTGCTGCCATTAAATCAATCAACTGCACACAAAACCCCAACCATATCGTGGTTACCAAGTACATGCAAACGAATAAGCAATGGAATCATGCCATGCTGGACAGGATTTAGGGTACATGCAACATTCTGTATGTGAATCCGAAAGGGGGAGGAGGCGGTGTACAGAGTCGCTTAGCGAGATGGTAACCCCATAACCGAACGACCGAATTAGAGTGAGATGTCGCAAAATTCATATGGTCTTGCGGCCTCATGTTGGTTCAAAAAGGTTGTTTGCAAAGTGGTTGCTATAGATCTTGTCTGTGTGCATTCACTTGAACAACAAACAGCGGATTTCAGGATTGAATCGTCCATATATACATGGCAATGGTGAAGTGAACAATATTTGAGTTTTGAACCACCAGTTTGCATGGTGGTTGTTTAGGCGATTGATATGATCACTTGCTTATCGAAGGTGATCTGCCAGCCAGCATGGCCTTTGATACTCATCGGCCCACGCATTACCTCCCAGTATGGGCGGCCGACGCAGAACCTGCCCATGTCGGAGCTTGAACTTGGGTCTACCACAAAGGAAGCCGTAACCCTACCAACTAGGTCATCCGACATGGTCGGACAATAAAGAGTGCAGGAAAAACTTAGGGACACAATACGACACATCGACGTCCTGATTGATAATGATGAACACTACTTCGATGAAGTATATTGTGCAATCTTATGACTCATGAATGTGTGATACAAGATGTGACAATTGTACATGCAAAGGTGTTGTCCGTATTCAGCATGCACACATTGCAAAACCATCGATTCACAGCATCACAGACTGCCTACATGGAAAAATCATGTACACAGCCACACCTTGAATGCTATTCCGGGGTCATCGCTTCTGACCGCAATTGCCAGCACAGGATTGAAGCTGGTAGTTGTTGGGCAAATGTCAAATTCGGATTTCATACTGTTGAGCATACCGTATACCTGTGGCCACTGGGGGGGTTCGTTCTCGGCGTATCCCCTTCATCAGGAAAACAAAAATTGGTTGGCACTTCACACAAAGCAAACTGAATAGAACAACTTGAGGGAAATTGTCCACGAGCACTCATTTGTTTGAGCTAACATTGATGTGTATTTGCCTATCATGTCGTACATTCAACACCAGCATCATCCACCCAGCATGCCAATAAGAATCAACCGCATGACTGCGTGCATGGAAAATGTAGGATCATTCAATGCACATGATGTTGGTCAATAACTCTGATACATTTGTGCTGAACGCTTGCATGAGTGAAGACAGTTACTCTCAGCAACATGGTGCATGAAATGCTAAATTTGTACCTTAGCATTGTTGCCAGTATGATCTGCATGGCCCATTCAATCCCCACGAAACAACCTTCATCACATCATCAACAACAATGTACAACTTGTGGAAACAGGGCAATCATTCAATCTGAATTTCCTGGAAATTTATCCAGAGCGACCGATTGTGGGCATGATTGATCTCTACAATGCGAAGAACCATGTGCGCATTCGCTTCGCCTCTTGCGAAGTATTCATGATGTGTCATGCTATGTTGCATTGCACCGGTGCGCTCCTCTCAATTGTCGTCACAAACAGTCACATGGAGTTGTGTGTCAGATGCACAAACTTTGTCAAACCATTTCATTCAGCACACACACACACAGAATTCCCAGAGCTTGCACGAAGTACACGATATTCCAGGGTCTATATCCTCTCAGAAAAAGGGATACAAGTCCCAACTTAAGTTGTGGTCCCCTGACTGCATTTCAAGCTGGCTGCTGTTTTCGAGACGACTGGCCTTGTACAGTTTTCTGGTAAGTGAAGGGTACTTCAAACAAAAACAAGGACGCAGTGACCCCAGGATCGTCAATCTATCACACACACAAGAACTCCACGATATTTGGATTTCATGTGAGTTCAAGACCTCAAAGCACACCAGGCCTATCAACTTACTTCATCTGGTTTCACAGAGCCCGTTGACACCATCTCATCGTACACCTTCTGCGCAAGGCCCGATTCTCCACATTTAAAGCACACTCCCTGTGCGCAAGGACACCTTGAGGTTTCAGAATCTAGTTCTTCTCAGAACACTGCACGAAGATTGTTGCCTTATAATCCTGCTCGTTCAAGGTTTGACATGCACGGGGACCTCAGGCCTATAGAGCGAAGCAACTCGTACATATCGCATAAGGACAAACTTTTATACCATTGAATGCGCACAAAATAGCCCGAAATGAGATTTGCCAAAACCAGCTGCATGTACCGCATCATTGATGATGCAGAACACACCTGCATACGGAATCGGGCCCGCGACCATTACCCAGGGTCAAACACTTCAAAACCAGGGACAAACGCAATTTTTTCTCAAGAAACGCACACCGTTTCATTCGTTGCTGTAAATCTGTATTGCAAATCTAGTGTGAGAATCAACACAAGTTCAATCAACCTTGTTTTAAACCGAACTGAAACTTTCAATTATGAATTGTTGTGTGGATTGTTCTGTGACATCAGAAAAAGTCCTCAGTTGCGCGGTCATGAAATCGATTGGGACTTGGAAGACTAATCAAATCTCAACATAGTCTCTACATGTCCCGTGAATCTGAATGAAAAAAAAACGTAAACCCAATTCAATGAAAAAAACACTTCAGTGAAAGTAGCATACCAGTAGTGCAGAAACTGATTTCAAGTCGGGATTGACACCGCTGCGACGCATTTCTTCCATAGCCAACAGTGCCTACAAACCATACAGTGTGAGCTCTCATCAGCAAGTCAGATGGCCACAATCCCAACCTGGTGCTTTTGAGCATGCTTCGTTTGGAGATTCACGATGCAAACCGGATTACCAACATAGGGGAATCGGATGGATGATCGTACAAACCCCACACATGTTCCTATCGGTTTCAGTATGACGTACATGAACAATATGGGGGTCTGGGGGCACAATCCACGCCTCACACCTCTTAGCCGATTACTCAAGAATTACGTAAATTGAATTGCTGCTATATGTGAAGACTGTAGCATTCCGACAAACTGAGCTTGTTCTTCCAGCAGGCCATGACCCAAAACATAAAGAATCATCAGCGCGACTGAGTAAACGAAAGGATGGTAATGATGGAAATCATATCCTGTGAGATATCTTTTACCCTAACACCATCCTGAAATGAGGTACCTAACTCCAAGTAGAATCAACTTACTTCTTGAGGGTTGTTGGTGTTTCCTAACTTCACAATACGCTTTGTCACATCGGCTCGGACTCTGACAGGATCCACAAAAGTAAGGCCTTCATCCCCTGCCGACGCGCAAGCCAACAAGCGAAATCTTGTAGCAGGGGCTGTGGTGTGCACGTTCTTTTTCTTGGCCCAGATCCTGATGTGCGTGCCGAGTGATGCCTGCACACTACAAACCAAAATGCATCTCACCGAGTAGGGTGAGCCCGTCGAATGGCCATATCTTCACAATATCGCATGAGAAAGCACGCTCCGTGATTGAAACCACGCATGCAAATAGCTGCCAGAACGGAATTTCGAAAGCAATACACATCGAGAGCCGAGACGCAACGTTTGCGCACACTAGGAATGGAGTACTGTGTGAGACCATGCAATATTTGAAATCAACAAACAATTTTACGCATAGCGGTTTCAACTGCTTCATGTATCAGATCATCAGAAAACACACGAATGCCACCCTACCAATCTCGCTCACATCGCAAAAACCCAAACTCCGGCCTGGACGATGATTTCATGATTTCAGTGCAATTTATTTGCACCAACTTCATCCCACCAACACAATTGACGGAATAACATACATATGATCAATGTACAGTATTTCAACATAAAGTGTTTCAGCTCGGAAACAACCATGACCTGATTCTTCTTACTCGTCGAGTACAAGGTAGAGAAAGTAGGCTTGCACCAAGTTCGATTAACGCACCTGAGGAAGAGTATCTGGGCACCGACCTTTATGAGGAAAATCGGAACTGATACGTGTACACCGAAGGCATAGAGACATGCTGATCGAGGAAGAATTGAGGTACAAAGAGACGGCGACTGCCCACCTTGCAGGTGCCTGTGAGTTTCGAAGGACGAGAACAACCAACACGATTCACTACATCATAGTTACTTCCACGTCACCTGCCATCTCAGCCATCTCAACACGTCATATGGGACGTTCTCGGTTGCCATTTGTACTTAGCTCCGATTGTGCGAGTGCTCCGAAATCAGTCGCAGATTGCGAGGGGCTCGTTTTGTCCCTCTGATAAGTTATGCAATCAGGTTCCAACCGAAGCCTTGGCAACGTGAGAAACGCCCCGTATTGCATGTGAGATCGCGTGCGATGTAATATCCAAACCGTGGGCTGCAGGCATTGCTATACACCAAGTGCGGGTGGTCGGCGTGAACCAGCAGCCCGCCCATCGCACACCTCGTCCGTGGCAAACTCATCCTCCACACATCCGAAGCCACGGTTGTCAGGGATATCTTCAACGCGCGGGAGCTCTTCCGGTTACTGGATCGACATGACTCGGCGTGCAACGGCAATGTTCTGTGTGGGTTGTGACGAGCATGATTTCAGCCCATTGCGACACGTTCTTGTGGTTTCATGTAATGGCATGAAACTAAACACTGCAGGATCAATCGTAATGAAGAGTATTCTACAGAACGAAGCCCATTATCAGGTGCTGCATGCATGCGCGAAACTCCATGTACCTCAAATTTCTGAAACCTATCCTTGTACAAATCTATCCAACAGGACTCTAGGCTGCCAAGACGATAAGAACGTTGGGCATACATTGCGAAACAATTTATTTGTCAAGAATGTTTCTCTGGCATAAATAACTAATATAAGTTGTTCTTCTTACTGGTCAAAGTACTCATTTTGCGTCCTGAAACAAACTTCTGTGTACAACAAATCTAGGCAATCATGAACATCAAGTCTTTGTTTGCCTCTCCAGTTCCAAGGTAGAGACTGTCAAACTCTTTCATGTCTGCCTGCACACGTCAACACAAGTCAATGCATTTTCAGGAAAGAAAATATTGCATATCAAGTCCAGTTTGCATATTCGCATGCTCAGTGGTCGGGGTAACTACCAATCTCCATGAAGCCATTCATTTGACCTGGTGTCAATGCAGTTCACATGTTACCGGTGATGCATTTAAGCTGCGATATACGAGTCCAAGGCTTCAAGAGGAAACATGATCCGTCGCAGGCTGTGAGTGAAGAAATCTGAAAATACAGACCAGGTGATCTGTATCCGTAAACAGTTCTAACATGCATAAATTTTGGCGCATGCTCGAAAACACATTAAAATGAACCATCATTGCAGCATGTTGGCAGTTAGGTGCAGGCGCATCATAGCAGCCCCGGCAAGGAAACACTTGTGTGCCGGTGTCATTGAAACTGGACATGTGCCATCCTCAAACTGCGGCATCCAAAGACTCGGCAGACAAAACTTTGATAGCATGTCCGGAATTCCACTCTATCAGTATCTCTCCTTGCAAGGGAAGACTCACCGAGTACACGAACGTGTAACCTGGATAGGCCAAACTTCTGAGCGTGGCTAAACCCTTGAATGAGTCATACTGCATCGCCCATGAACCTGCATTTGCGTTTACATACTTGTCAAAATGATGAGTATGAAGAAATCATTGCAGTGATCAATCATTTACATTATAAGATTGTAAGAAGAACAGAAAGTACATCAAAGATGGCACTGGTACAGTATCATGCCCACCAAGAAATCCAAAAGGTACGAAACGACATCAGTGTTGAATCTACGTGTCACTGATGTCAGGCCCACATCACAATTGCTCTTTCACAATCATTTGAAGAGATTTTCAAAAAAAAGAAACTAACAGCTCTAAAGAGTGGTGCTTCCCACTGAATACACTTGACTAATGGTGTCAAATGAAAAAATCACATGTAGCAATATGGCAGGCATCAAATGTTGGTTCAAAAATATCTTGGAATCAATCAGCACTTTAAACCGGTGTATCACAACAAGAAAACGTAAGCGAATGGCACGGTGGTGTAAGACGACATGCTGAGCTGCTGTCGTTAAGCTATTCCTTGCGAGCATGCACATCGGAAATAATAAAAACAGAACAGGGTGGGAGGGAATAAGGATGCAACAAAACAAGGCGCGCCTGAGACATCCTTCACCAGAGAAGGTCCCATGGGACCATGCAAATACGATTCCAATTTGTCCTGCCACATTCCTCCAGTGTCAAAAGGGTCAGCATTCAATGGCAACGACTGAGACACGGCGCAGCTATGCTCCACTCATCTTGCGATCCCAGCCCAGAAAAGCATCGTTCAAGTAGAAAGGGGGAACAAGCGACACGAAGGGCAACAATAAAGGGCACAAGCAAGAACAATGGTGTAAAATAGCGAATAACACACAGAAAAAATCTAGAGAGTGTGTTTTGCGCACCGGATACGACAAGCCAGCGAAGAGCAGGTTCGGATGGATCTCGTTTGATGCGTTCATCGAGTAGTATCCCTCGGGAACCTGAAACTCATGGACATAGTGTTGAGCACAAGCAAGAATCAAAATGGATATGAGGACCAGTAAACACAACATCTCACGACTCAGAGCAACTTTGGCAAAAACCATACATGCATCGCGTTGAAATATTGTTAGGTGCAAGGCCTATCCACCATCCATTTGATTGCACGCCATAGGACATATGCATACTCAAACATAGACATCCTCTGGTTGACAAGAATCTCAGTCACGTACAAGATTGGTGCCTTTGGAAATGTTCTCCATCATGAAACGCAGACGCTGCGTTTCTGTGATCGGGAACTTGAGAGGTTCTGGACCTTTCTCCTCCTCTTCGTCGCCCTCCTGTGTCACAGGGAACATTCATTCTGTTTGATACGCGCCCTGGGTGCAGCTGGGATATGCACCGCCAGGTGTGCTTGATTTGTACCATGCCACCCTTCGATCGTCAATGCACGGTGCAATGTGCTCAGGTGTTGTGCTTGAAGGTACGATTGCATCGGATGTTGCTGTGTTGCACGCTAGGCACTGCTAGATATGCCAAATGGTCCCGACAGGGTGTAACCATCCTTTGGAGTTGGTGCTCGATCCTTCCACTGAAACTCTCGAAGACAGCGTTCAGGGTGAAGTTTACGAGTCGTGTGCTTAATGTCATGGCTTCACATCCGTTGGGCAGCGAGGAAGCGCCAACGTATAAACCACTAGTACTGGAACAATCTAAGGATTGGTCGCATAGCGGAACGGGGGATTGGTCTCTGTTGAATGTACTTCCAGATGGATCCAGGAACTCAGTGACATGCAGCCCCAGCCACCCGCACAAAATACCTAAAATACCTACAATCACCCTCACTCAGTACCGCGCTTGACAGTCAGAGACTAACTAGCAGCAACAATTACGTTCCAACCGTTGCGTAAACATAAATCATCGACAACCATACTGCACACCATACCGGGGGGGTTTCCTCCTCCTCCTCAGCAGGCTTGGCTACCTCGCCCTCCGGCTTCTCGGGCACAGGCGCAGGCTCCTACAGTTCATCCGCAAGGTAAACACACTGATAACAACTAGTGGTGGGTTGTAGAGGCCATCGAGCACCCACAAACAGGAAACTTCCAGCTCACCATTCAACAGTGGGCCAAGAATGCAGTCGGGAGACAACGCTTCACACGAACAAACATTGTCTGAAATATTGTCTGTCCGTCGATTCATGACGAATATAACCAAGATACCAACACCTGGCAGGTTTGGCATGAGCACCCACAAACATGATGACTCATGCTTGAAATACGACATCAAGCATCAGACACGCAGGCAGTGTCATGTGACAGCTTTCAGGGTGCTCCTTGAGAAGAGACATGCAGGGAATTAGGTTATGAACTGACGGCAGTATTTGTACAAGTGCCGCAAGTAGTGCACAAGATGCGTTCTCTTTTACCACACCTCCACAATGGACTTCTTCCCTGGCTCGCCGGTAAGCATCCCTGTGATGGTGCTAGCTCGCCCGTACGTCACCTCCTCCAGAGGGCCTAGGTCAAGCCACGTGACGCCGTTCTGGCTGTAGTAGTACTTCTCATCAATATGCACTTCTCCCTCAAATACATAAGGCGCTTCTATAACCCCCTGCCAGGTGCGGTCGTGAGATATTGCTCGCTGGTTCAGATGTCCACACACAAATACTATGTGCTAGCAATGGAATAGTCTCCTCAAATTACCCTGCAATGTCCTTGTCATATCAGCGTTGGTATGACTTCACATTCCTGGTTTGTTCTTAATGCCGCGCTAGTGACCAAAAAAATGGTCAAGCCACACCCACTTGCACAGGTCCGATATCTGATCTAGGAAGTGTTCGAACAGATGTTCAATTGAAGTATGCATCAGCAGATCAACGTAGCCAACGCTCAAACCGCGCCAAAAAACTAATTGACATGTGTGCCAAAAAAAACGACAGCAACATCACACACCTTGGCCAGCAAGTAATCCTTTCCATTTAGCGCAATAAACTTGCCCCAGAATCGAATGTCCTTCAGCCCAGCCTCTGCCTTCTTCAATGGTAGAGAATTTTCTAGTACCGCCTGCCACAGAAACGCAAATACGCTAATCATCGAAAAGTTAATCTTACATGTCAATTGTGTGCAAGATCATGCGCAGTTTCATTGGCTATCGACATTACTGCAAGTTAAGTTCTATATTCGTGATACTTGATACTTTATTCCTTTAAACAAAGTCACCCATGACAACAATCATCACGATCAAAACTTTCGTTTAGCCTGGAAACATCAAAGTTCGCGTCTCTCGCATATTGCTTTGGTCGAGTCAACGGTGCTTCTGTCAGTAAACGCAATCAACTTTGTGCAATTTGCTCTTGTTTCATTCAACCATTAAAGTGATACACACATTGAGATGTGAGCTAGAAGTGCATAATTTGTTGGAAGAACACGTTCACAAATACGGAGAGGTATACGAAAACAATCAAGTATTCTCTGACTGCACTCCATGGCACATTCGAGAACTCGACTCCAGTTCAAATTTAAATGCACAGCTCAAATTGTTCTTTGGTGTGTGTACAATCGATTGTTCTGGTCTCCTTGGTGTCGTATTGAGAAACAGCATGAATTGACATCCATTCAGCCCTAGATTTTCACGTTTATTCGTGGATGCACATCATTGGATTGCACTATGGCGCGGGGACCCGAACATCTTGTGCTATGCATTAACATATGTACTAACACCATCAATAAAGTCTGCCATGAAACTTTACCGCAGTTGGGAATTCGAGCGCGCAATCACGAGTGATGCGGATTCCAATGAAAAAAAAATATTCGCGCATAGTGACACATGTTCACTCGAAATAATGGTCATGTAAATAAACGCACCAGGATAGAACACCACTCACGCACGCGATCGGGCATCGACCTTCCGAGGAATAGACGCGCTATTGCCCCTTTTTCGCGTGATTTCGTTGCCAGTGAAAACCGAGGTTGAATATCTACGCCTATCTTATTCATGACATGCCATCGTCAACAGATTATTCAACAATCCTATCGATTGCAGGGTAAACAAAACAACCGAAAACGGCTGGTTGCGTTTCAAAAGCTCGATACGTGCCGTGGAGTCGTAGGATGCTGAAGAGCTTGTAGCCCTTTCAAGCGTATTTGGATCCGAATTGTCGAACCAAGCATGAATTTCAATGATTCATTCTGTGTCGTGCTTTGCATCGAAATTGCTCTCGGAACTCGAGTTTAAGGCAGACTACCATATATGAAAAAGAAGTTCGCGGTCTCGAAGTGTTTCAAAACCAACTCAAGATTTAAGTACTGAAGGGTGTTCGTGCACGACCTATTCCCAAAACCAAATACCGCGTATGATACCGCGCTCAGCTCGCGCGGTTGAGAAAAGCGCTGTGACTTGCAGATGTTTCAGCAGCATCTATTCCAAGGTAATACATACATCTAAGTTGAAGGTTCGGTTTCCCACACCCAAGCCATTTTGGCAGGCACGACGTGCAGGCCACAAATATTTAAGATCGTGGATGAATTGTGCATCATATCTTTCACATCAGTATCGGCTTGTCGAAGCAGGCTACGTGAGTCTTGCGCTGAAATATGCGTACCAACCAGTTGCGCATGGTCACGATCTTGGTTGAAACCTCGAGACGATTTGGACAGAAAAAAAGCGTGCAGCGCGCATAAACTCAAAAATTGTCCCATTGTTATGCACGTTATTACTTTCGTTATGACGCTATGAGGAGCATTAAGCTACCATCCAAAATCCTTGCCACACACCCTTTGACTTAAGTCCTTGAGTCATCACCATATCTGAACACAGGGTGCACAAGCAGATGTAGTACTCACCCTTTGCTCATGTGTAAGTACCACACCAGAATTGCCAAGTAGATCTATCGTGATAGCGAGGCTTTTAATCGGCATTGTACACGATTCAAACTCACTGCACGAAGGCACAATGTGCGCAATCGCAAGACGTGGCGTGGGTTCAAGGGTGGAAGGCTATTCTTGGATAGGCCCAGAATCAGGGGCGCGTAAGAAACCTGTACGGTGTGCGGTGGTTTATGAAATGCGGTATGATGGCGTCCCGTAGGTCGGTATCCTCATATGGTTGGTGCGATAATATCGGTGATACATTTAGTGGGCACCAAACATATGCTTGGTTCCGTCAAGCTCAGTATCCTCGGATTGCGAGTCAGATACGGTTGTGGCATTCGGCAGGTGTGAAATACACATGAAGTAAAGTTTCCAGAAGGTCCTCAATACGCTGCAAGATGAGTATCATCGGAATTTGATGGCCATTTCGCAGGTTTCTGACAGAAATGGAACAAATTTAATTAAAAAAATAAATAAATAAATCACTTGATGGTCCCATCAAGGTCAGAATCCTCGGAATTTGAGAATTACCACTGAATGGCATCGCAGTTCCTTGATTCACGTGATTGTTTAGTGTTAACGTTGAATGGCTAAATGTTGTAGCTTGTTTTGAATGATTCGCTAGGAGCCATGCAGAACACAACTTTATTAGGAAATCGTGATTCATGTTCCTTAACCCATTCACCGATTTTGGTGCACCCTCGAAACCCCTAGTTTGAGTTCCAGACCGTCCTGGCCCAATGATGAAATCCCGCGCGGAAAATGAGACCCGTGGCCTGCTTTCAAAAGTAAACTTTGCGAGTGGTGTTGCATGGCTTCACGCGAACCGCGTACAACGTTTCAAGAAGCAGATTACACGATGCACGCTTTGACCACGTGAAGCGTAGTTCTATACCTCTTTGTCCCAACAGCATATGCCACGAACAGCAACATGACCAGCTCTAAATCGCAGTTGATTAGGGAAGGGGCCACAGGTCCTCTCGACAAGTCTCAACAATCCTCTGAGTGCAGAAATTCAGGGTGTGTGAAGACTTTCTCCTCACTGTCTTTGAGAACAGAGGATTTTCTGTTCTTTAATATATGGGGATAATTGTTTTTGTCTAGCATCCTATACAAAAGTCTTCTTTTCTCCCATAGAATTTGGCTTCGCGGTTTGACGTAATTACTATCGCGCACTCTACGGAAATGAGTAGCAGTTCATCCGAATGAATCTTGCAAACAGTTGTTCCCGCTTGCGTTGGCTGTTTCTTGCGCGGCCAGCATTAAGTAATATTTTGTAAGATATTATTTGCGAGTATTTAATTTTCTGTCTCCTTCACGGTTTAACACTGCGATGTCTGAGCCGGAAGGCGATCCAGCAGTGGCAAGCACAAGCTTGCGCAAACGGCATACTCAATCCCGTTCACGTGGAAAGGTGCGATCCGATAATCAACAATAGCAATTATGAAATGTTTCTCTTTGTATGATATTGAAAACATTTTTTGTGCATGTATATGTGAAGAGTCCAGTGTTCTAAATCTAGGTGTACATAATCCAACGTACGTTCTTTATAAGCCTGCGTCGAGCATGTGATGGATCATGAGTTATTTTTTGGGGCTGGCCGATGATGTATTTCATATATTTCAAATTCATTAGTTACATATGTGTCTTTTGCTGGTGCTAGAAAATGAACAGACGATGAACCCGATATGCTATTCTTTAATCGAGCGCTTTTGCGGATGATAGTACTTGTGGCCGAGGAAAGCTCAATTCGTTGTCCACATCACATTCAGAGTCCAAAGAATCGGCTGAATGTATATTTCTTTGCCTCTCCTAAAATACTAGGTTGGTAAAAGCGATGGGTATGGGGCTCAAGAAGATGGGAATGTAGCTCATTCACAACCTGAGACCAAGGAGGTTGACGCGGTGCCGAAGGAAACTAGTCAAAGCCGAAGTCATTCAGGTAACAATGACGGATTCTCTGGAGATAATATTAAGGGGCGCAGGAAGCCTTTGCCGCTGGAAGTCCATGAAATTAGCCGAAGTGAGTACTACCATCTTGTTGGCTTGGTGCATGCAGCATCTTTTCAAGGGTTGATTTCACATGATATGTAGGACCTATGAATTTTGGTGCGCAAAACTTGAATTTTATTCTGAATTGATGTTCTGATCTTGTGATCTTTGGTTATTCATGTCAGCAGTGTGAAATCCAAATCTTAGTGCGTTGAGTGCTTTGCACGCCTTGGCCTTCTCTTTTCAAGCCCTTGCTCTGGCCTTTCATATCACAGACAAGGCCAGGAAATCTTCTTGTAGCTGATTCTCAATTTCGTAGGCTCATATTTTGTTATTATTTGTCATGAATTCCTCGAATTTATTCTACACGCTATGCCATGGGATCATCGAATACAGCACTATGGTGCACATGGCGGAAACAAAAATTTTCAGTAGACGTGATTGATCTCCAAAAGCCTTAGGTCCATGCTTGTGTACGGATAGTGCAATGGCCGATAGATGAGAATTATCTATTATATATGTAATAATTATCTATCGCTTACTTCTATCGCTTACTTCTATCGCTTACACCTGATGTGGTCTTGCTATTATAGCGTATTAGAAAGTGGTTCTTTCTCCTTGCATGGGATCTAGGATCATCTATGGTTTGTTCATATTTTCAAGTGATTAAGGCGCGAATTTCATGACTGATGTTGTTGATTTTTCGCAGTTTTGACGTTCATTTTCTCAATGGTTCGGATTCTGTGGTAGGCCAAGATGCTACTCCTAGACAAACTCCGCGATCAACCGATATACCGGGAACGAAAAGAAAGGGTGATGTGGCGAAACTGCATTTGTTTGGCCAGCTCATCGGGGCTACGGGATTCAGCAGGAAGTATGATTTCATCCCTTTGAATCCACCACTGTGAGACATTGTCAGCAGTCCCATGGTGCAAAATATTTGTTCCATTCGCATGCTGCTGCTACAATATTCCCTGTAGTGCTTTACATCTGAACCTATCAAACATGGAAGTCATAGCAAGTTTGTATTTTTGGTGAACGTTTACAGGCGCCACAACTCATTCAGGTGCAGCATTGATTTTCTCATCAGATGTCTTCCGGATTCGATGCGTTTTCCATACGTGAGGACTCCATTTCACACTTCAACGTAAAGTTTCCATTGCACGCAGCATTCAGCACTGCCTTGTTTAACGTCCATTTGCTGGTACATCCTGCACAGCAACAAATGGAGGCTATTTTTTCCACTCTATTTGTATAAACTAAGGCATATTTTTGGTCGTGCAGGACTTTGTTTTGCGAATGGCAGTTGGTGCTTGGTACTGGGTGGAAGGTTATCAAAGGATTAGATCGTGGAACCACACACATGGCATCCCCAATGGTTAGTACACAGACGTGTGTAAGTGAGCATGTTTACAATCTCGTAAATGCATTGCAGAATTGCATGCTCTTCATGCTAGCTATGTCCACATCGCTGCCTTTCAATTACACGCATCACAAGCCGAGATGGAACATCTTCAACTGGATTGAGAACTCTTTGCGTGCTCCTGAATTTCCTGAGATATTTATTCTGGTGGCTATTAGTGTTGCATGTTCGAAATCCTGACAGTGTTGATATGTTATCCAACCTTGTTTGTGTCAATCGTGATTGCGCAGGATGATTCTGACTTTTCTGCATTCTCGCATCCTGTTCACCTTTCAGTCCAATCCCAAAACATTCAGGTGTGCAATGCGACTGGCTGTGAGTTGAGTGGAGATTTTTTAACGCACGACTTTGCAGGCTTTGCTAGGATTTCACAGGGCACCAAGGCCTCGAAGTGTACCTGTTCTTGTTTCAGTATGCTATCGAAATCAATGGAGATCCATATTGGCAACACTCTAATTCACAAAGAGTGGATTAGCAGAATACTGCTTGTTATCACTACCTGACCTGTCAAAGCAACATGAGTTGAAAGTCAGGAGGACACGGCATGCTGGGATGCACAATGGGGAAGGATGGATCACATACAGTGGTGAAATGGGAGATGATGTGAGTGGGTAGGAGCCTCTTCAATCGTATCGTGCCTCGATGAGTACTATGTGTGCGCATTGTACTGAAGAGGAGAGGGGATGAAAAGAACCTGGATATGATGATGTTTTGCTGCTCACATGAGACGGGCCACATGCGTTGATGTGAAAAATTCTTGCGGATTGCATATAGCAGCAAGATATTCAGGATGGGATTGACGACATGCACTCTGATGAGATCCTATAACATATCGTTGGACCTGCCAGATTTAAGGGGTTTCTGTTGTATGTAAGGACATGACCTGTGTAATCTTGTATCAATCGAAGCACTGTTTTATAATGATTAGTCAAGAATCATTCTATCGATGTAAGTGTTTAAACTGTCATGAACAATGAGCAGTGGATCGATTTGTAGATATGTGCTCAATCTTCCCCTTCGCAAGAAATCCCTGTCCTTTTTCCATCTGTTTCGGGATTCCGTTTGAATGTGTATTTTCATGTTCATTGTAGTAGTGTACACAAATTCCATTTGGTGAGGAGATATCGATGAATATATCGACTACAGATTGTGTATGTTGCACATCCCACGCACGCACATTGAGACTCGCAGGTGACCACATGAACATTACCATAGCTGAGCGTTCCAGTGTATAACCCCATCCACAACTACTCTAGCATCCGACAGTTGAATAGCAGACTAAACATATAGAACTAGCATCTGATTCAGCCATAATGTGGCGAGTATCTTGGTATTAAGCAGTCAAGCTTTGGTTCAAGGGAGGGCTGAATTCTTGATGGTCGGCGCAATGTGCCATATTCTTTGAAACCCTCTTCATGCACACGAAGACAAGTATTCTCAATTTTCAGGTATAGCTTCATCAGGCAACTACCTCCTTTTACGTCAGTACCTGTTGTCAGCCCTAGCCTTTGAACGACGTTGCCCCATTACCCACAGTCAGGGCGTGGCGGTGAGAGAGGGCCCCCCCGCTTGCATGTTGCAGCGCTGGCCGAAGTTGT
>NHOP01000032.1:0-23911 GCA_018697155.1 Pyramimonas parkeae | reverse complement strand
CCGCACAACCGGGCAAACAAGAAGGTAGCTCAGGTGTGCATAACATTGTCGCCACAGGAGTGATGTTGATCCTTATGGGGGCATCTTCTAGGATCTACATTTGCATGTGAACATATGTGGTAGGCTTGGTGTACTTTCCCTTGGGGTGATATTGCTAGGTCATGGATTTCCACTGTGTGAATAGTTGATGTGGCTTTCTGCCCAGCTGGTACGGGTGATATCTCACAATATAAATGGATAATGCATGGGCAGCAGATGCTAACATTCGCATCAGGACCCGGAGTGATCACTTTGACACATAAGCATGTAATCAAGGTTGTTCGGGTGTGCATGATAATGTCCCTGCATCTTGAATTTGCTCCTGTGGCGCACATCCTAAAGGGTTTTTGAATTGCATCTGTAGCTATGTGGCAGGCTTTATGCGCTGTTCCTTGAAGTGATACCGCCAGGATGTATACATGGGATATCAGATGTGGCTTGCCGCCCAACTGGGCAGCAAGCCACATCAAATAATCGCATAAAGGTATTCCATAACTTGGCAAAATCAATCCAAGGAGTTGTGCATTAAGCCCATTACACGCCTACGCATGCAAAATGTATTTCCTGTGAGATGCGCCCAAAAAAATCCAAGTTAAAGTGACTGCAGGGACACTGTCATGCACACCCGAACAACCTTGTTCACATGCTTATGTTGAGACATCTCTCCAAGACCGGGATCAAAAGTAAGCTGCCACGGGTGCACTGTTCACCATGTATATACTTGGGGACATTCCGCCTACAAGAATGGGACATGAACCATACCCAGAGGGCATTCATGTCAACCAAGTCCTATGCTAAATTCTTTCAGTTCGCAGAATGACATTGAAAACCCACCCATATGATCCAACCACATATTGCAATGTCACAGGAGAGCGTATTTCGTCATCTCCATCAGAATTGTATGCTGAACGATGCTAAACAATGAGTTTGTGTGTTTCACACGCACTCGGACGCAGACGTGCAAGCTCGTCATGTTGGTGCACCATGAGAGTATGCTCACAATCTGTCCAAGCATGCTTGCTCCAGCTACTTGGATTGCGATAAACGGACACACTTCGATTCTTCAACCATCCAAAATACAAAAAAGACAAACCGGTGAAAGTAGTACCTTCCTCAGCTAACATAAATCAATAATATGTCAAGATACCTTCTTGCTGTGCTGTACACGATCCTACATGTGGTTCCACTGACTTAAGTTGTCAGTTTTCTGCTTGTCCCTATGTGACGCGGGATACAAGCCCCAAAAAAAGGGGGGTGTAGGGTCCTACGCGCCACCCTCACCTCAAAACAAAGGTGGCCTGAGCTCCAAATGTGTCCAGCATGCTGGTGCTGGGGTAGGCCAGCTCCTGCTTCAAGGTCCGACCGTTCTGGAGGGCAGGCCCGCCCGCACCCCCCAAGGTCGTGGATTCAGGATTGCAAGGCCATGCAGCCGGCAGACAGCTAGCATGCTCGTTGCTGCGACGCTGGGAGAAGGAAACACAATCTGCGGGAAGAAAACAAAAATGGCAATACATCCCACACGATGGCTCGCACCGCTCTCTCCCTGGCCGGTGTGCTCCGCTCAGAGCTTGAGCGCACATTGCCCTCCCCCTCTCCGTCAACAGCTGAGACTTCCTCACGATCTTCGCAACTCTGCTGCTGTTGTTCTAATTCTTGCTGTTTGTTCCGCTTGGGTCCCTCCGGATCCATCTGGATGCCAGGTGGCACGGCGTTGGGTGCGCCTTGCATAGGCGGCGAAGCCTTGAGCGCTGGAAGCCCAGGCCTTCCGTGAGGGAGTGCTGCTGATAGGGTGCTGGGGGAGGGTGGCTCCGAAACGAGTGAGTGCGCCTGCAAACAAAGTGGATTGGTGGGGGGGCACACACAACACGCATCAACTCAGGCAGCCGGCGCCTGTGGAGTCTGTTTCATGCTGCATTCAAGTACGCACCAGATGCACGCTTGTTACAGTGCAAAAAACTTAAGGCGCACAATCCCTTGGGATCTGTGGTGCTCGCAAAACAACCCGTGATGGCTGCTTTGGTACACTACGCTTTGAGCAAGCCGTGTTGAATTCAGCCACCTGCCTCGCAACTGGGATAATGCGTCCCACTACAACACATCGAATGGTGCAGGGCAGTGCAGTGTAAATGGTGCATGGTGTAGATTGGAGAGGTCAAGGTGTATGGTTCAAAGCGCACGGTGCACTATGCTCTGTGCACGCTTCATGCAATGCGTGCATCGAGCTTGGTGCATGTTAGGTTGCACCACCTGGGAGTGCGGCGCGCAGCGGCGGCCAGCGTACGTAATGAACGCGCGCTCGCCTCCTTCCCCGCGCGCGCGATGCTCCGCCCCCAGCCCCGCCTGCAAGCGCCTTGGCTCCATGCCCTGCCGCACAGCACGCCCTGCACACCGGGCCCCCTTCCCTGTGAACTCGCCTTCACGCTCCGGAGGGCTAGGTGGCCTGCGCGCAAGCCCCACCCCCAAGAAGAGGCGCACCCTCAATCAGGCTGAGGATTTGTCCAGTGTGGCGAGGGACGTGCGCACGCAAAGAAGGAGAACGGTTAGGGAAGGCGACTTTGATACTTGTGTGTGTCGGGGTCCGCCAGTGCAGCATCATGAACAGTTTACGCTCTGTAGCGTCACACTAAGGTTCAGGACAGCGAGAATATCAAGGACTTTATGGTAGAATCATCCGAAACCGAAAACAAACTGGATACCAAAATAGTCGAAGGTGGGCTACTTGCTAACTCTTGTTAAATAATCGGTGTAGTTGATGTGGAATGCACATAAACGTATACTGTTGTTCACACAAACACGAAAAACACGAGCATCACCAAATCCCGTCACAGAGACAATGGACAAAATCCTTCGGTAGGAGATCCTGCAAAGACGGCTAAGGTGTATGTTCAAAGAATATGCGCTTTGATTCTAGTGAGAGAAGGGGATATATTGCTTCGGTTCTAGTGTGGGAAGGGAAGGGTCCGCGCATGCATCCGGGAACATTGAAACAAAGTACAATCCAGATCGTAAAATCGATCTGGATTGTACCTTGTATCAGTGTTAATCCTGGACAAGGAAACAGTTGCGGATCTGTATTTGCTTTGCGGCAATTACAAAACTGTACGACGATCATAGTGAATGTCAAGAAGGAATTACGACAGGGCAGCAGAAACCACTTAGGAATTCCGTAATAAATTCTCAAGTCGCACAGGGCGCCGTACGTAGTACTCACCTTCTCAACTACCCACTCTGCATGTCTACGCCATACATAACCAATCGAAAATGGTCCCTCAAGACAAAATACTGCCCTGCCAACCGATAGCAAGATTTGTCATGTGAAAACCAACTAACCCTCATGCCATCAGCAGGCGGCCCATTCAATCAATATCCAGATCGTTACTTGAGGTGCTGGTTGGTGCTTTGGACGTATCTGTGCTGATGGTAAGCACATGATGGTTGCTGATACTTTCTGAATCGCGAATAGCGTGATGGTTTCTATTCCAGAGACGCTGTGCGGTGGTCCGCCCTACATCAAGGCAAGCACGAAAGTTTTCTGCCTATGAAGCGATGATTTAGAGCAATACTTGCGCCGGATTCTTTCTCAAGTGATCCCAGGACCAACTGATTGCGTCCGAAAAGCTACAACATATGAAATATTCTTTATTAGAGCGCAGCTTCTCAGCATTCCCAGCAACATCCACGCAATCACACATCAGAAGATCCAAAAGACAGATGTCCGCAGCGCAGTTTTCTGGCCCTTGGCTCAAGATTCTTTATGAGATGGAGGACTAACAAGATGTAGCGATTCACTAGTTATGCGACCAGGTCGGGATAGGAGTTCGCAGCGTAAGTACCCCTTCTACCAAGTAGTCTGTCTTGCAGACTTTGATGACAGTTAAATATCTTCCTTATTCAATTGCCTGCCGAAAGCAATTTCAAGAAGATGATCCTCTGCTCAGAATGTCGGACACAAGAGTGACAGAATCATATTTCAGTGTTTATCCGTGGCTTGTTCGTGAGCTTCCTCAAATATGCGCAATCGGGGCGATTGCAATGCGAGCCAACACACAAAGAGTTGGTTTAAGGTCCTTGTGCTTCAGTTCCAGCAGCACAATCTCTCGAAAATGATCTTGATGCCGCACATGTGAACTATGAACTACATGAAAAGAAATGATGAGTCGTTTTGTCTCTCTTTCGGAAGTTAGATTCACATGGCATAGCTTTTACAAGTCTTCATTTCCTGAAGAAAACAAGAAAAACAACGAGTGCATGTAGAACCGATAGAATGTGTAGACGATAAACTGCGTCATTATTCATAGGCTATCGGGCCATGCTGAACAAACCCTGAATGCCTTTCAAAGGCGATATGCAATGATCATTGAAAAATTTCCACTGGTTGGATCGAAACTCCAGTACCGTTAAACCGAACCCACAGTGCCATTATACTTTGACAACACACTCGTGGTTGAGAAATAAAAAATCGCAATATTTTTCCATCACAACAAATGTATTCCCGAAGTGGCTTTTAGTTTGCGCAACCAGCTAAGGATGGGTCCAATAAGCATTGTCCAAACGTTGCGCCCACTCACTTTCATTGTCGCGCAATCAGGAACAGTCTGTTGCAGAAGAAATCTTAGGACGGCCTCAAGTTATTGTTGAATTACATGAAGGAAATTGCCCTATTCTATGCAGGCTCATTGCATGTACTGCTGCACAACCCTCATCTGATGTTCCTCGTAAAGATCAAATTGCGATGCAACTATTTGCTGTGCTGGATACTTCAACTCATGACTTCAAAGAACAAAAATAGCTAAATTAGGGCAAACCACATCTGTAATAGCTGCACTATCTGCAATATCTGTACCAAAATGGAAAAATTTTGAGGAAGGATGTCACATAATGAGAAATTTTCATATATAAAATAGCAGTTAAAGGGTGATGGGGGGGAGTCCTCACCAAACTCACAAATGAAATCCATATGGAAGTCGCATGATGAAAGGCAACCTCAAACCAACTAGAAATTTTCATTCTCCGCAAAATACCCCCTGTTCTCACGTAAACAATATTCATGGTTTTGGAAATGCACCATCCTGGACTTCTGTGTGTTGAAGTTGTTCAGCACGTCGTGTTCATGCCACGCTGATGTCGGAGTGTGAACAGTCGTATACCAGTAAAAAACCCGAAGCGCGTGGCCTTTATAAAACTACGTCAATGTAAATTCGCAGGACGTATTGTTTTTGTGGAAGTCCAAACATGCAAATCAATACTGGAAACCGTTTCTGGAAACACGGGTCGTACCGAGCTGTTGTTGTCATCAATTATCGAAAATCATCGCGAAGGACTTGTTCTGAGTGACGTGTTGTCGAGACTCGTGCGCGCTCTGCACTGGAAACGGCGCTCGATGGTCAAGATGACGCGCAAGTGCGCAAAATGCGTATGCCGGGCTCGCCGGCTTGAACCACACGGAATAATTTTGGTCGGTTGATTTGGCTTTTGGTTTTGGGTCTGAAGGTGTGGAGAACTTCTCGTAGAGACTCTCAAAATGTATTTCGAATTCAGTTGGTATCTATCTACAGTCAAACGAAGTGCCAGTTGTGAAAACAACTAGCTCGTGATGGTGTGCGTTTCCACCGAGTTGGACGCGCCTAAAAATCTCCGCAGGCCTCTGAGCGAACAAGCGAATGGAATAGCACCGCGGTATCGTAATTGAGACAAAAATATGTCTGCGACGGAAACAACGTGCTTCCTCGCCCAATTTCATACCATCCAAGCACAGAGGATCTCGCAAAGCCGCGAAATCGCTTGGTATCGCAGTTCAAGCAAAACTTTCCGTGACTTCATACTCAACGGTTACCACGAGTTCTTGGGTGAAAACGAAATTTTGTCGTATCCACTTTTGACATGAAGCACCGCGAACGTCACACAGCTGAATATTTTCCTTTGCAGCTAGGCTGTATAGTAGTACGCAACCACCGACGGCGCTCGCAGACGCGACGAAGCAATTTGGTAGCGAACACCTTGAATCCCTTTTTGCAACCCATCTCGTGCATCTTGTCCTTCCCTGCGAAACCCTAAACATGGCACTGGAACTGTCCAATACTTCTCGATTCAGGATACGTAATAATCGGTTGAAGAGATGACGAGGACTGGTTTGATGGACAATCGCTCGACCTTCTGTGTAACGAGTCATGTCATGACTTTCCTTACAATGATTGCTTAACAGCAAATAACCTTGATATCAAATATCGTGCAGAAACATTGCCGGGACATTTGTTGAACGATTGCGATCATGACATCATCAAACAGACAACCGATGCAGACATCGTCAAACGTGGAGGGAGGAGTTGATACACTCCGATCGTCGAGAGCTCCACATCTTTTCGTGTTGATCGAAAGTCACGAGAACTGACTTGTATCTGTGAGCTACACGGAATATACAATAATATCCACGGTTATGCGGGGTTACCAAAAACGCTGACGACTGATGATGGTTGGATCATCCCATTCGGGCGTAGGTCATGACAAGATCGGAAACAATGAGTTATCCGACGATATCGAGTCCAAATGACAGTGCGGGGTCAGAAGCTACATGCGTTCGCAGTGGGCAACAGGTGCAACTCACCCCTGAATATCTCGTGATGGCATAAGTCGTTGTTTGGGCAGATGCGGGTACAGGCATGTCTCTCGTAACGCTTGCGTGGTTCGAGAAAGCAGCATGAGAGAGGCTCAACACGGGCTCGATCAACATGGGCATCGCTCTTGAAAGAGACGTACGCCGCACTTGATGATAAATTGTGCCCACGAGATGCCGACGCGGGGCGCTCAACACATCGTAGCGTTTATCACGATGCCAATGTACCGCCAAAGGGCGATCGTTCCCCATTTTACGCACGGTCTGAAAGAATCAATTGGGAAACGGGCGCACCAGTCCTCATTCTGAGCTACGGTTGTCCCTAGATGATTCATGGGAGCTTTCCTTCCACCCCTCATCCTCACATTCGGCACGTTTTCATGACGGAAAAATACCTAGTCATGAGTTTTGAGAAACAGGCAAATAGGTACATGACATGCAAGTAGTTGATGTACCTGGTCCTAATGCTGGACACGGTGTGACCCCACAGATCGTATGCAACCTGAAAATCGATTTCAGGAGAAAACTAGAAAATTATCATCTGTTTGTTCCACTGCTGCTAGACCCCCATGGGAGAATTGAGCCGCTGTGCCGATGTTTGAGTACCAATGGGCGAATGGACTCCCGGCACCCCAGTTCGGGGGAAATTAGAAACAACTTGGCCGCGCGCGTGAGTACAAGTCGATCTACAGTGGTTTGGGCCGTACATTTCAGCCTGAAATGTTGCAGCAGATTCATCTCCCGATGCTTGTCCTTGCTCTTGTCATCCCTTGGCGTGGACAAAATAAATAAACAAAATAAAACTTTGGCAGCACCAGTTGACTCATGGTGGTTGTTTCGGCGATTGGTATTATCACTCGATTATCGAAGATCACCCGCCAGCCAGCATCGCTTCAGATTGCAAAATCGTCAGCCCAGGCAATTCAATGTCGGGACTCGAACCCAATACCTCCAAAGAAAGAGTCGTAGCTCCACCAACTAAGCCATCCGACAGTGACAGACGTGGACAGGAGTAGAGCCCTGTTACAACAATGCGATGAGAAATGCAATGGCGTGGGAGATTCGAATGAGCATGTGCGATCTCCCCAATCAAACGCGGAACCATCGGCTTCCACTAGTGCCCCCTTTGAGGTGAAAACTGCACCATCCAGTTGATCGTACTTTCAACCGGGCAAAGACGCCGGGTCTATTATTGCATGTGAACACCATATGGTCTCAGCATCGACGTTCGCTCTTCAGGCTGATAATTAGCGTGAGCCAAGGCCCCCGTCATGGATGGTCCATGTGAGAGGTGAGAAAATTGACGGACCTCTGTCATCATTATGGGGTGTGTCAGTCTGATCCAGGTTCTATTCGAAGGAAGCATGTAAATGCAAAACCCTCTTAAAAATTGGACATGGGATCATTTAGTTGATTGATAGAGTTTTAAGGCTTCCCCGGTTGTCTAGTATTGTGAAAGTCTATTGTTGTCTAGAAGGACCGCGAGGGGTGCTAGCACATACTTCAAGTGTTAGAATATTCCTTCTATGCAGCGTTTATACTGACGGCTGTATCGTCTGGTGTCCATTGACGGTCTCAGTGTAGTGAATACAGTTATATTCCTACATTGTCCATTGACTCATGCGAAGTAACAAGAAGCTACCGACATCTGGGAGCACCACCATTGTGAATTCATCATTGCATAGACAAGCTCTTGAGTACAATGGGAAACACAACGGTATGTGGTCTTTAATGACATGAACAATGCAGCACAGGACTTTGACTGCATTCTAAGACTGAGAGAGAAACTGCCAGCGGAGCTGTCTTTTGGCATGATAAACCTATATGAAGCAATGCACTCAGATGCAAATATCAACCGAATCAAAGGCAAGCATAATCCTCTAATCCAATGAGACATGAACCCTAAAACAGTTAGCCAAAATATGCACTACCTGACTAAACATCAGCTGCAGTGTAGCCAGGACCACAGGATACCACTGATGACTGCGGTGAGCGACTCTTGTTCCTTTCTTTACGATCCAGCTGCACTCCAACCCTTGAGGTACGTCTCATGGAGGCAAAGTGCTTGTGAGTGTCTTTGTCATGGCTGTTGGTCCTCGCACATGAATTGTCCACATTGCCGCCCGGCAATATTCGCACTACGTATATTGTGGGTCGAATGAGATTCCATCCGAGCTCTTCAATGGTGTATGGCTGGCTTGGCCCCTTATACGTCTCCACGCGCTCCAGTAAACCGTAACGCGCAAGCCATCGTAGGAAAGCTGAGTCGCTTGCATCATGTGTTGGGAACTCATAGGAGTCTGTAAGAAAAGACACTCGTCAATATAGGTGCGACCAAGCACATGGTGGATGATGAATTCATATGTACAGCAATGAAAAGGTTCAGGCCGGGACACTCATGCAATTGGTCAGGATAGCTGAGCATTGTAAATCGAAGATCTACACCAACAAGACGAAGAACGCTGAGCGGCCATGGAACACTGTGATTGTGCGTTTAAAAAAACCTAGGCATGGCACCCTTCTGCATATCATTGTCAATCTTTTGCAACGCTACTCGTTTACATGTGCATCAGATGACTGCAGACAAGCATGATCAGAAAGTCACAAGTGCGGAAATCCTGGTCTTTTCATGTCTTTGCCTCGACACCCAAATAGTATGTGACACCTGACCAATGAAAGCGGATGCCGCAGGTCGACATGTGATGCATGCATGGAATAAAACGCAGCATGCTTACCCGTAGCGATGACAACGTTACGATGCTGGTCCATGAACGTGTAGAACTTTGTGCGATGGCCCTCCAGATGCAACTGCACACGAAACAACCGAAATCGCAATGCATGTGCATGCATGAGAGATACTTTGCTCACTGCCGCCCAATTTATTCTGACTTATCTCCTGTATATGCAGAAGCTGATATACACGTACACATCTGGGAACCTCCATCATGATTCGCAATCGGTTTACAGGGGTTCAGCCCTACCATCTACGTGCACCATGTTTGCAATTCTTAGGATATTGATATTAGACTCAAGCCATTGCACAGGCCAGAGCCAAAAAACTGAATGAGGTGTAGGGACTTTATGACTTCAAGTGCTCCTTGCCAGTGATCACTTGCACAATCGATTACTGTATCAAGAAGTATCGAGAAATGTAGAATGCTCACCTCGTCGGCAATGTGTTTCATCTTCCGATAGTCCCTCTCCACCCGGAGTCCTCGATCATGGGCCTGCCTCCGAATGCATGCCTGCGCTATGCAAAACGAACCTGCTTGCAATCCACCTCTTGACATTGACTTGAGCTTGCATATCATCCACCAGGAGTCCGCCATGTTGAGTTTTCCCACTAGGCTCAGACGGGCTCAGCCGATTCCGTTCATATCTTCGTCCAAAAGAATCACCAGTGTGTTCAGCGTCTATCCAGTGCAAAAATGCAACATCTTGATACCAAGCGAGCTGTGCGCACGTGTCGTGCACAAAAAAATGTCACGAACAAGATCGCGCCCGCAAGCTTCCAGAGCGAGCTAGAAAGCCCATGCAAGACATGGATAAACGATTATCCGCCAGCAACGACAGTCACAGCCCCGACCTGTAGGCGTCCCAGCACTACACCATGCATCACTGAAGCCTTGGACTCATCTCTGAATTTAATCAACACGAGTCGCACGTCGACAAAAAGAGGTTGGTGCTTCTGCACAAACACTGTATTTTCTTCGCTCGTACAGAAGGCAGGTGAGTGCTGAATGGGGTGTGCGTGGCTGTTGACGGCGCACGTGGAACTGCTGCGGAGGAATCGTCTTGCAGATGTTCAGGTCCGTCTCCGGGTCGACGACGCACAGCTGGTTGGGGTTGCTAAGAGTCTTGACGGTGGCCAGGCCGTAGGCGTCGCCAAACACCATGCGCTGGCGGTGCTGCAGGTAGGCGCGCGCGGTGGAGAAGTCCCCCAGCCTCATGCCGTGGTCGTGCAGCTCCCGTACCACACGCAGCTGGGGGTCGGCCAGCGCCTTAGCCGGCGGGTCCCCCCTGCACTCTTCAACAACACTAAAAAGTGGGAAGAAAACATGCATCTACAAAACATACGGCAGAGGGGAGGGGCAGGGTGGAGAGTGGGAACAAGCGGCCGTACACAAGCAAGGAGACTGTCCATTGGTCATGCGCTGCGCTGATAAGTGGCTAGTCTCAGAACTTTCAGGTAGTCTATGCAGGCAGATTCTCTTTCAAACGGGATGAGTACTGTCGAGTGATGGCTGAAAACACACACGGGGGCTGGATCCTCTGAACGTACGCTCTCTATGCTAATTGAGTGGGATAGAACCCCTACGGCCAGGCAGGAACCCACAACAACCAATCACAGAGTGGAATTCCATACTATTCATCACATCAAGGAAAGGTGTATCAAACCTCTAACATGTGTACAGACGCAACGTGTAGACCAGGTAAGATGCGTCCCAAAGCATCATGACCATATTCTCTGCGGAAATATTGTCATGCATACCCAAACGAACACTTTGATCACATGCTTCTATGGTGGACTGATCACTCCAAGCCTGGGCTCAAATCTGAGCTTCAGCTGCTGGAACACCTCTGGGGGGGTTTCATGCAAGATACATTGCATGACCACTGTATACAAAAACAACGTGATCGCCAAGCAAATTCAATCATGGAATTCATAAGATATACCAAAATCTGCCCAACAAGGGCAGCAGGCCTAGCTGATGATTGAAGTCACATTCACTCATAACCGTCAGCGCTTACAGGATGAATCTATCCATCCCCAAAAGCGGCACCATCCATCATGTGACATGACCTCTACTGACAAGGCGGGATGCCACGGTTACTCATCATAGAGTTGCATTTTTCACCTTGCAAAATAAGAAACGAAATACAACTACCACATGTGTATTTCAAAGTATGGACACATGCACTCACGATACGTCGTTGTCTGCCTCGACCATGGAAATAGCGTTTTGGGACAGCCATATGGTAAAATAAGGCGAAGATGTTTATGAATATCAAGCAAATCCGCGTTGCACTTGTCTCAGTTGCTGCGATACAGGCTCAGTCCAAACATGCGACATACGCTTCCCTGAACCTTTGACCACAAGATGCAGGAAATTTTTCATGTTGCATGACCATGCACACCTCTCAGGCAGGCATTCAATTGTAATGTATGGTATGCATCGCCACTGCGCCCGGTGTGCTGAGAGTCGGCATATATGTGTCTTGGTATTGGTCAAGGAAAGACAAAATCATGCAAGAAACATAGGGCTCCAGATAAGAAAGCTCGGCAAGGACAGCGCCAGGCTCCCTTACACACAAGTACAGCGCACTGGTAAGATCGCATGCTTGCTCACAGCATGGTAATGTCGAGTGACTCCCTGTACCTCGCTGCGGGATGTCTGACACATGAGATAGCAGCCCCTACAAAATGCGCAACAGGATGAGCAGTTGGGCACGATAACACTCGACCTCATCCTAGTCCAGGAAAAGGGGCACTCTGAAGGGTATTCGACAACCTCTCTGTACACATGGGCCCCTGTCACACTCACCACTGTTGTGTTGAGACTTTGTCCGCGAAACCACCGTCGCGAATGAAACCCACTCCCTCTACGCAGACGAGGTGAGCACTGAGTTGACGCGCACACAGAGGTTAACAGGGTACGCTGCAGTTTGTCCTCCCCCCCCATGAAATCAGGCTGCGAGGGATTTGAGGGAGTCGTGCCGCGGCGCACCTGATGGTGCACTGAGACGCCCCGACTTGCGGCGCGTAGATGCGGGTGGTCACGGCATCGCGCTCCGGAGTGCATGTGGCCCAAATGTCAAACCCTATCCCCACCTTGCCGGCGTCCGCCATGCTCTTTGAGAATTCCATGCCGCCCCGGTCGCCCAGATAGTCCCCCAGTCTGACTGGGGCTAGGCCCTTCCCTGCTCCCTCGCCCCAGCAGCGCTCTGCGGGCCTCAACAGAGTTGGAACATTCCGAGCATCATAACGAAGAACACCGTAGGCATTCACGCAATTATTTGTGATGAAAAAGATTGTGGTATGGCCTTGCAACACCAGATGTGCCTTTCCTAAGACCGCGGACGAAAAAACATGGAATTGTGCTATGCAGATAGAAGCGGTGTCGCTTTGGAGAACGTGTTGGTGACAACAAGGTCTGCGCGTGTTGCCGTTGTGACATAGATTTCAAAAAAATTGAGCCGTCACTCTCAATCAGATCCTTATGCTGACAACTATGGATCCATTCCACAAACTGATCGTTGTGTTGGTATCCACAGAGTGCTAAGTGCAGGAAAAAACATTGACAAATTTGCTATGAACTCCAAAGCGCATAAGCCATTTACACTCATGTTATATCAAGCACACAATGGTTCCTGAGCACATACAGTACTTTGGTGTTTGCTGTAATGAATAAAAAATGCAACATTTTTTCATAACCCAACCAGTTGTACTTGTTGCTAGTGATGCTTGGAGCCAAGTGCATTCTGAAAACGAACTTTACCGGGAATCGTTGACTCTTGTGGTGATGCGGGGCAATGTCCTGGACTAGCAGAGATGATTGCATTTCCGTCTTGTCCTGAGCCCATGTCAGAAGTGTAACGCCGACTGAGTTTTGCTCCTGGTCCTACAGTAGCACCTCGCACGAAAGATGAGCCCTCAAACAGCTGTTCCTTTTGTCCACATGCAAACTGAAGATTTCATCTGGATGAAACAGATACATGACTTTGTTGACACTATAAAGCACATGCTTTCTTGAGGATGCACTCACAAAATACATATTACGCTATGGACAAATCCAAGTGCTGGTTGATGTGTTACTTCCAAGATCCAACTATCGATATAAGATCATGACTTTTCAACTGCACACAGCCATACACAACGGCATCGCATTTTCTATCCTCAAAAAAAATCATACCCCTGTTCTTAATTTCGAAACACCTTCCTAGAAACTCTCTGCTCCTTGCCTACCTCCCCGCACTTCCATAAATAGTACACGGTGTTTTTGGCTTCCTTGCGGGACGGAATCATTCGGTCGTACGTCATACAAGATGAACATACGCACGATGCAAGACAAAAATGAGATAATTGAATACTTTCATTTGAAACACGAAATCACTATCAACGTTCACGTATTGCGCTGAGAAAATATCGCTGTTACTCATCGCGAGTTTGCGGCGGCAAAACTAACAAATGGCGAGAACCAACAAATAACACGCACGCAATTCAGGCATGCTGCACGAAACTAAACACTCATAAAAGTATCATGATTATGGAATTTTCAGTCAAGCAATGTGGCAGTGATGGCAAGCTTGGAACCGCCAGTGGAGCACCTAGCGGTATGAGTGCTACGATTGAAAAACTTTCCAGAATATTGTCTGTTGTTGTCTACGTTGTATCGATTGAATACGCGGATGATGTGCAGATTGCAACGCCGCCGCTTGAAAATTTCAACACCACACAAAAACACGCAAATTCGTTTCCAAGCAAGTGAGGTGAAAACACCGCGATTATGGGAGTGGATTCTGGTATCTCTAGAATCACCACCCCAAAGATACTAGGCGCACCTTGAAAAATGAAATCGGCACATGTTTAACAAGGTGGTGTAACCCGAAGATTGTCGTAGCTTTTGACGACAACCATACGGTTCTTGTGGTAAATAACGTGTATGCACCCCCACCCGAACTCGCCCGTTACGTAAATGCTCGAATGAAACTCGCGCATCTCATAGCGGTGATTGTAGGTGATGAAAACTCTGTCCGGGGATTTGGTCAGTAGACCGAAATGCGTACTCACTCCACCATGAATTGATTTTCACTTTACAACAATGAGAACGCTGTGAATAATTACAATAATGACAATGATACTAATAATAGCAATAATATGAAACATATTACCGACAATGATAATCATGAATGTAATGGTCATCATCATACTGAAATGAAACATATTACTGATATGAAACATATTACTAACATATGAATTACGCTCATATGAATGATACAAATGAAAATGGTCATGATTACAACAACAATGCTGATGATAAAGATAATGATGACACAAACAATAACAATAATGATGATGACGACGATGATAATACTGATGCAATGAAAGCAAAATGATCACATGAGCAACTTGAGGATGTGCAATATTGTGCCCGAGAGAATTCATTTGACCCATAAGGCATCACTGTGTGCATGAATGCAGTCGCCGATTGACCTAGACCTATCACTTTCACGAACGTGGCTTGTTAACGTCATCACTTCCAGGCGTTTGGCATGCTTGTCGACCATCTGATGGGAGGTCAGAATAAGATGAAGCCAACATGCTATCTTGTCACATACACCTAAACATCAATCCTACGGGCCAACCGTGCCAAAGAATGACGTCATCCAACTGCAACCCATCACCAGATAGATCTTGAAATCTGCCTACCCAGGAAATATCACATGATAAGCGATGAACATGGAGCCCAAAAGAATCCGAAGGAGTCCAGAGATTTCATGTTGATTTGGACAAATCTCCGCACTGTCACAACAGAGAGGAAAACATAGAATCAATCATTTTATATGCTAGTGGGTGGGGGTTTGAGGGATGATATCAGCGTGGCAAAATTTCATCAACACCAGTCCTCGTGATTCACCCCAGCAAATTCATCACAATGGTTCCAATGCACGGCCCTCACCATTCAACACAAAATGACAGTAACATCTCTCCCACCTCACACCTTGTCATTAACTTGACGATTGGCGATTTCACTTGTTCATATTGGCTCCATGTGAATATTGCGAGGATACAATGCATCTTGCTTTTCACACACACACACACACACACACACACACACACACACGCTCTTTTGCATCGAGAATGCATTCATTGTACTTGAAGTCTTGTTCAAACTCCGCCGCGGAAAAAAACACAGGCCATCCAGCAGAAGGCATGCTGAGGAGGGCGAAATGGAAATCCCATTGGGCCTCTAAGATTTTGCTGGTGCATTTGGTGTGGCTATCGATGATGAAGAACTACTATCTTGCCTCGCCTTCTCTTGTGCCATCCTCTGTTAACAAGAGCAAACCCATATCTTGACACCAGTAAATATGGTAAAATATACAGGAAACACTTTGCTTGAACAGACCATGTGGCGCATACTTCAAATTTCGCAGGTATTCGTATCGCATCTGGGGATGTGCAGTGATGCACGAAGCAGACATGCAAGTGGTGGCACAAGATGAAAAATAATGATCCCAAACATAAATGATACGTAAGATGTCAGTTTCTGGCCCACATGTTCAATGGTGTGTACTCAAGGCCTTGACCTGATTAACTGATGACCGCCCTCCGCGAGTGGGGCAAAGCAGTCTAGTGTGCCACTATGGCAATGTTCAGCGAATGATGCTACAGAGACTATCCATGTGTTTGGTGATCATGTACACTACAGTGGAAACAGACAAATCAATGAAAAAAAAATCCCCATGAAGTATGAAATGTGACTCATCGCCGAGCAATAAGTAAACTGAATTCACACTTGGTTTTAACGACAGTAGACCTACATACTCATAAGTTCACTACTGCTCACTGCACGAATCGGGGCATTGCAACAAGACAATAAACACTTGCACGCACAATGAGCGGCTCTTGCCATATGTAATAGCCGCTGATCAATCCCAACCTAATCAAGCACACCAGCTATGAATCTCTCAGCATTTCAAGAAGCAAACACAAAAACACATTTCACAACTAGGATATGGAAATGTTCAGCAAGCTGACCCCCTGGCACACAATTCAATATCTAGAACTGGACATCAAAAAGTGAACTCAAAATACCAATACGACAGGAAGAAAAAATACATAAATTTGCGCACATTCTCTCGACCACAAGATATAGCCTGTTCTTGGTTCTTGGAAAAAATGATTAAACCACACTGAGTCAGTCAGCATGCGCCCAGCACCATAGGAATGATGAATAATTGCAAGCTCAGAACGCTTCACTCATATGATCTGTAAGGTGTCCAATCCACAATTCAAAAAATTCCCAAAAGGAACAAAGGGGAATCATTGAGCCCTTGGTACTGTCAAGGGAATGACTTGATCATGATACTGACGAGTTATTGCAATAAGCATGTTGCCAGTTCGCATTGTAATGCCGTGACAATTATCGCCTATGCTTTTGTCATTCAGAGTCGTTGTAGGAATATTTGATAAAGACCAAAAACAACAGATCCAAAATGCAAAAGACGATGACTCTCTTGGCTCGTCAATTTCTCTATCTGCATTGCAACGAAACATCGCATGAATGTATACATATATACATGGGAAATGACTGGTACTAAAGGACAGGGAAGCCATGCCAACTGAATCGCGTTGCAAGTTCCATCGGTGCTCTTAAAACCTTGTGTTACACGTGTACACAAGGGTTGTGTGCTCGAAGGAGAACTCATCTCGCCACCCGCATCAGGACAGTATGCTCATCTGTGAATATCCCTATAAAATAAACCGCTTGCGCATTTCATATGCTGTCGGTTGCAAATCTAAAACTCATTCCTGGGAACCCCTATTCAGCAACAGAAAGGTTCTCTGCTGGTGCCAGGTTCTCTATTGGTGCCAGGTTCTCTATTGGTGCCAGGTTCTCTATTAGTGCCAAGTTCTCTACTAAACAGAAACAGAAGTGAGCTCAGTGTGTACTCGAGTCGACTACGTTCACAAATTTTCTCAAATACCAGCTTCAAGTTGGTGCACTTCCTTCAAAGGTTACACCTGGACCAAAACCATGCATGCATTGCTTCACAGCTACATCTGATACAGCAGTCAAGATTATGCAGCCAAAGTATGAAAAAGGAGGCGGATATGTGATGCCTCACGATGCTGCAAGGAATGGCTGGGTAAGCATCATCACACGGCGGTTGAACATCTTGAAGATACTGTTTTGGATGCTCCGACTCTTACAAGTATTCCGTAGGGCAACAGAAAACCTTCACGCAGTTGCTAAGACGGGTGCGCAATAACAGAAAGGTAGATCGGTGCTACAACGCTACGGATCGCGTGCCCGCTATTACCACTACAGTTACATTTGGCAGCATCATGAGCACGAACGAGTCTTCGGCTGTTGTCGCGACTTTGAGCATGAAACTCCGAGGGCGAAGAGAGTGGGTTCTGGGTACATGCGTGCGTTCGTGGCCGTATGTAAGAGTTTACCTGTGATCGCGTTCGAGGCATGGTATGAAACCAGTCCATTTCTCCGGTTGTCCAAGTTGGTATTTCATCATCCTCCCAGGTCTCGAACTCGTGACCCCACCTGCCCGAGGGGCGGGGGTTAACCGCTCCATCATACGCCATCCGAGATGTTGCTCGAGGAGATGCGAGACATCTAGGGAAGAAAATCGATCTGGTAATGCAATACATTCCTAAACCCTCCATTGCACGTTAAGCATAAATCTTGGATCGTCCGTTTGCGAATTCCCCCCACCCAGGATTCGAATCCGTGACCTCATAGTTAGCACACAGCACACATGGGTAACCATTGCATGACTTGCGATCGGCCTCGATTATTCCCGGGAATCGAGTAATCGCACACAGAATCTACGCCGTGGATTTGTACCCGCGATTCCATGAGCTTCATCAATACGCGACCATTGTATATACTGAAAGTAGCTGTTATTTTATTGGAATTTATATGGGTTGGATGACATCCGCCTCATTTATGATAAAACCCTGGAATCCGTCAGCGATCTGTCTCGAGCAGCATTTTCTTTACGAGCAGGAAGCGCGTCCGTACTAAAGGAGTAACTTCGAATCGGAGACTCGTGTTGCTGCTCCTGCCAGGCAACGATTTTGTGTAGTCGCGGCCCTTCGCCCGGCCGTGGCATAATCAGGCAAGACTCAAGGACGACGACAAGAGCACCTTGCTCATATTTTGATTATGAGCTGGTTATGGAAAAACGATTTAGAAGACAAAGTTAACGAAGGCAGCAATTCCGAGTACGTTGGGGAGCGGTTACCTTGTCAAAGTGGGGTTGAAGGGAAGACTAAAGGGAGAGGCCTGAAGTTGTGGTTGATGTGACGCCTTTCGAAGCATGAAGCGATACGCCACACCTGATCCATGTATCGTACGTTTGAGAATGAGCTGCATAATGGTAATAAGACCGATGATAAGTGTTCATATTCCAAAGGTTTCCCGAAAGTAAACAAGCAAACCAACCCCCTCATACGTATTCAGATCCTATTATCGAAGTACAGCGAGCACACGGTAACCACATTGGCTTCCAACTTTTCCGCTTCTAAACCACGTGAGACACGCCTGTTATACTGTCTCGCGCAAAGTGACTTGGAATGGTAGATGAATTAAGCATTCTACTAATGAAGGCACGGTGTTGGTTCTGTGAGGTGGATGTCTGAATGGGCATCTTCATTCTGAGATTCAGCCACTGTACCATAAGTGTGCCCTAGCGTGTAAATAGACAATCTTGGGTCTATGTTCACTTCATAAAGTTGACCAGGTCCATCAACCAGATGGGCCTTTCATATACTGTCCCAAAGCTGTTTCAATTTTGGTGCGTATGTTTGCATACCGGGTGTGCCCTCCCAACTGGATCTCGTGAGCAACACTTCCAAAAGCGTGCATTGCTCAAGTGACATCACATGCTTGATGTGTATTTGGTATGAATGTTTCTATCAAGTTTGTTGTTTCGCCATTGGGTACTACAGTAATGAGTTTACGGAAATGTACAGTTTACTTTCGAGGTGACCGCGCTTACTCACCACCCTACCAGATTTATTTCAACTGTTGCTCCTCAGAGCGTATTTCGTTTATCAAATAGATGGAAGCAGGATCCTGTGTAGGTATTCTATTTCGTGGCCGATCACCTCGTTCTATGCGGAGGTCTGTGTTGATGTCTTAATATACATATCAGAGAGTGTGGGCTGATTCTCCCTCATTTTCTTGTCTCATACCATCATTCAACATGCATGTGAATTGTGAAGTGTTTTAGACTGCAAAAATGTTCACAGTAGTTTCAAAATTTTCAGAATGTTGTTTGATGGGCCGATTTTTCAACTCGAGTGTTCCTGGAAGCAAACTGGTAGGCGTTTCGAATGACTCAACTCGCAATCACGACAAGTGCATGGAGTGTATTTACAGGTTCGGACCCACACAAAATCGCGGAGATAGCACTACGACTACAACGTGGCGTTTTGCGCAACGTGATCGGGTGTGTAGCTAGACAGACTATTCCTCGCACATTCACCTAGGTTTCCATTGTTGTTATTTGAGAGGTGCTTGTATCCTGCGAGTGCAACCCATACATTGTACGACCCTTAACCTTGTGTATATGGCAAGATTGCGCGCTAAGTTCTATCTGTGCACAGGGAAACATTGAAAACCGTATATCAGGTCCAAACACATGTTGCATGATCTAAGGAGAACACATCTCTTCATCCCCACCAGGATTATCTGCTGATCTGTGAAACGCCACTTGAAAGATCTCTTC
Organism: Pyramimonas parkeae; assembly: GCA_018697155.1. Lineage (NCBI taxonomy): Eukaryota > Viridiplantae > Chlorophyta > Pyramimonadophyceae > Pyramimonadales > Pyramimonadaceae > Pyramimonas > Pyramimonas parkeae. Next base: position 3,783 of record NHOP01000032.1, on the reverse strand, counting down.
CTACGCAGTTGGCCGCGGGCGTGTAAGCTCTGTTCGGTGGTGCGCCTCCTAGGATATGTTCACTGTTGTTGCCAAGCACGTCTGCTCCGTACGTATGTCCAACAACCGCGTATCAATTCCGAACATATGCTGCGTGATCCAAGGAGAACATATCTCACTATTCTTATCAACATGGTCTGCTGGTCTGATGGTATGGACCAATCACATCGCGTACTTGGTGTGCAATTTGATGCCGCCGTCTGAACTCTGCATGCTGGTGTGCCTCCGAGAATTTGTTCACAAATGTTCCCATGCTTCCCTGCTCCAGTTGCTTTGGTTGCAATTCGATACACGAGTATCCATACGTACACCAGATACTTAAAACAGTTATTTACAAACAGCATTCCGCTAGCAGCATCCTGGATTTCAAAATGAACGCTCATACAGAGATACATGCATACCAATAAGCAAGAAAATTCAACGAACAACTTCCCAAGTTACTTCCCAGGTTAGCGCATATGAAGCTGCCTTCTTTACATCATCTTGCTGCGCTGTTCTCGATCTTGCGAGTGCCTTAATCGACATTAGTTGTCATTTTGTAGTCTGAATCTGGAATACATGATGGACAACATTATCCCAGTTCTGTGATTTGTGACCAATTGGTATCCAAATGGTATGCTCACATTTTGTTGCCGTAACTACCCTCGTACCTTGAGTACGGTGTTGTCCACAAATTCATTTATTTTCAACTCGTCTACTGACATCTTCATTTCCATATCTTGTCTCTGAGTGACTGCCTGCAGCTTTCCATTCAAACGTACCATGTTGTCTTCAGGTGAGGATCCTTTTCATGAGGTTTGTAACCGTGTTCCTATACTGAATCCAGGAGGTTCCCTGGTCTTTTTCGGAGTGATAGAGTAGTGCACAGGATAAGCAGTCGTATTCTGACTAGTGGTTGTCTGGTGTTCTACAGCCGCTAGTTGAATTTTATCTCTCGATTAACTCCTTATGTTTTTTCGAGCCATGGATGCTCCACGACTTCCCAGCCGTGTTCATGAGATGTGGAAAACCATGTAATGCTCGAGCCCACTGTTCATGATTGTGTGGCACAAAAGCCTTGAAAGTGAGGGTCAGCCATTTTGTCACCGAGGTCAGAGGGGCATTCGGACTGCCGGCTGCATATCTGCAGCCCACAGGTTCCTTATGTTGTTTGACTGTTATGTGAGAGTTAGGCACCTTTGCCACATTGTCGTCGGCAACCAGAATTCTGTGAGGAACATTGTTCCTCACAGAAGGTTTTCTGATCCCACATGAGGTTATTCTCGGTGACAGCTAGATCATATGTCCATTCCTGTCTGAGGTCATGCAAGCATTTTGCAATTTATGTTTCTGGCACATACTGCAGAATAATGTTCCCAGTTTTGTCTAAAGTGGTGATGACAAATTGTTGCTCGCATAAGTACAGCAACACTTTGTCAGAGTCCAGAGAGAGATTTTGAATTGGGTGTCCACTGCTAGTTTGTTCCGCCTTCGCAAGTAAGTCTTGAATGAACGCAGGGTTCATGTCTTCATCTTGTTGACTGAACCATAGACCGGTTTGGATTTTTCCATTTTTTATGCCTCTGTGTACATTATTTAGAAGAGCATCATAGATGTGAGGTCCCATGATGGGGCCTTTCTCATGCGTATTCGTTCGAAACATCGTGCCTTCTGCCATGGGTCTGTTGATGGTGTCACTTTGCATATTCGATGCACCTGTGGTGATGATGTGTGTAGCATCTCTACATTGAAATCGCCTGGACGAAGGGTTGTGATCAGATCATGTTCACCTCTTCTGTATTCATCCTTGTATATCCGTTACAGAACCTGTGCCGCATTCGTTCAGCATACTTGTATGCAAGGAATAGTTGTGATCATCTTAAGCGCTTAGCTTCTGCTACAAAGTCCTCAAATAAAGAAGTTTCCGCTACAACACCATTGAATCACGAAACCCCCATTATCTGATGAAACAAGACGTCTGGACTACAGCCATGTAGGTTGGTCTTTGCCCTATACCCGTAGAAAGTTGCAGTGCACTCTGAAGAGAGTTCAAGAGAAAATCACTTATTGTTTCCATGATGTGCAAATCACTTTGTTGAGTATTCCGTAATCAGGCGAACATACACAATACGTGCCTGCGTGGATGAGTATGCAAATCAACAACGAAAAAATCTTCTAGAACACCTTTTCATGGGAATGATATGTTTCTGCCACAGCCTTGGAAGGCGTACATCCGTAGTTAGTTTTCACCATTCGTACTTATCATGTCATCAGTTTTCACAAAATTGACCATAACCATGGGGTGCAATTGATCTTCCACTACAGTTTGAACTAGAACGTCTGTTCGACCCTTCGTCACAGTAGAGTCTCCCTGTTGGGAAGATTGCATACAACGTACAGTTTTCAGGATCGACCCAGGGATTTGCGACGTGTCTGAAATCTCTCGCGTTTGCAAAACTACCTTCAAGAAGTCATGTTGGACACAATAGCAAAATTTTGGACCCAGCATTGGCCATGTATCTGTAAAGGACGCTTTTGCCTTCCATTCCATGCAGGAGCGATCCCTGGAGCATTGTGAACATTGATGATAAACTGTTTCCATCTAGTATTCAAAGTGTGTCCTACATATAGCATGCTAGGGTTCCTGATGCTGTACAGTAGAAAGATCCGGTCTCTTTTTGATTTTATGTTTATGATGTAGGTGAATGCCGTCGGTGACGTCTACGTCTACCAAGTGTGCAATGCTTTTGGACGTTTTCGTGCCAGGGCTTCATATATGCCTTCCACTTATTTGTCTTCCCTGAGCTCCAGGAATAAAGTCTTGGAAATAATCGCGTCTCCCATGTGGAAGTGTAACCCTTAAATTACACATTCCCTTAAACCATTTGGCAAAGGAGTGTCTGAGGTCGATGTTCGACCCCTACTTTCAAGACCTTGCCAGGTGTGCCAGCCACGCTGTAGCATTACTTGCCGTTTCGTTGCCTCCCTTGTATGGAAACACAAGTGCTTGCTCCCCTTCAGGACTTGCTCCCCCACATGTACAGGGATTGGATTCCTACATTGAATTATTTAGCCAACCGTTTCAAGCCAACATCAACCTATTTCCTGATGTTATGGACCAGTAAGGTATTCTGCGATTCGCGCCTTTTTCAACATCATGGATTATAGACCCTGCTGTATATTGAGTTAAATTGATGGAATCCTCTCAAATGACGAGTTTATCTGAAAATCAACAACAACAACAACAAGCACAATCCAAAGCAAAATGATATGTCAACACCTTATGAATTTTTGAGAACAGCACCGGTGGCACGCAGCTTCTCTTTCCATCATGCTCCACAATTTGTCCTCCGTGTGCGCGATGAGTGTAGAGGTTGTCGTTGTACCTACGGCGCTTTGGATTAATGCCTGTATACATTATAGCAAACAAATTATGTGGAAACGACGATCTACCAATGCACGCGAATGAAATTCCTGCATAATATTCGCAGCTATTTTTAGATGAGACGCGTTCCTGATATGCGGTTACGCACGTGCTCACTCACACATCCCTTCGCATGTGGCACCTCCTGGACTGTATCTGATTGCTCGATTACATATGCTCGTGTATAAGTAGATGGGGACATGACCCTTACCAAAAGGGGAGGGGAGCCATGTCCACCGAATCGCGCGCTAAGTTCTATCGTTGCACAAGGTTACCTTCGAAATCCGTGTATCGAGTCAACACACAGATTGCGTGGTCCAAGGAGAACGTATCTCGCCATC
>NHOP01000031.1:0-24103 GCA_018697155.1 Pyramimonas parkeae | reverse complement strand
TGACATGTTCATTGTAATCAGAGCATTTCCTGAACACCTGAAGACTCCCTCCTTGTATTGAAGCAGGTTCTTGAATCCAAAGATTGGGTGTGCGCAATACCCTAGCAAATTGATCAGAATAATCCCTGATGTCTCACCTTGCGCGTGGCACAACGGATCCTCGGGATGGGCTCTGCTTCTGAAGTGGACAGTCGCGCTTCAGATCGTAAATGCAATCTTTTTGCGAATCCGAGGGCATGTCTGTTGCCGTGATTGGAGACGGAATTTGCTGTGGGTGATAGGAAGGCAATTCCTGTGTCGGCTACAAGGCTGGCCCCAGGAGGAGCTCTTGTTGCAGATTCTGTGGATTCGGAAGGGACCTGCATCGATAAGGTGATGAGAAGTCATTAATTCAACATGGATAGAGACGTAAAAAAATCAAACATACAGTGGCAAGCAGCACATCTGGGACGTCATTGTCTTGACAACGAAATTGCGCTGTAGACGAGCCAACTGGAGGGCGGAGTGAATGACAACACGCACATGCCTGTACGGAAATCTATGAGGTTGGGAGGCAAAAGGAAAAATCATGCAGTTGTCAATAGCACCAGATCATTGGAATCGGTCTGAAATTTTGAATTAAGCGGATGCTTGTTGCGAACAACAATGATCATCAATCATCAGGCATCATTGCTACAAGTATATAAAGCTAATAGCCTTTGGGTAAAGGCGAACCGCCATGGGCCAGCTGAGGAAAGGCAGGAGACCTCATTTAGGGAGCACATCAGCACTCGCAGGTAAAGAATTCATCAGATTTGATGCTCTGCTAATGGAAAGGTGTTCAATCCCGCATGTATTCATTCTTGTTAGTGTTGTGATAGCAGCTACCATCTACAATATGCATGCGCTTTTTTGGGTTCCATGTTGGTTGGGCATATGTGGACACATATCCTACGGGACTCAGTACGTAGAGCTCCATCACATCTGCATGGCCCCACAGTTTTGGTATATGGATAAACCAGGATTTGCTCGATTTGTGTGGGGCTTCACCAATCAAAGTACAGCATTGAGCATACTGGTTCAGTACTAGTACATTGTCATTGCACATTACATGAACATGGAAATGCTTGGGGTTCCATGCTGTATTCTAAGTACTTTTGATTAAGTACACAAATGGCGAAGGTTGCCTAGTGAGCTAGTGGATTTCAGCATGTGACTTGGTATACAAGGCTTCTTATTAGTGGGTTCGAGTCGTTTTTCACCAGGTGTATATGATGCACGATAAAGCAGAACAGTACTGACATTTCCCAGGCTCGACCCTACGATTGCCTCCCCTTCCCCACCCATGCATGACCGAGAGAGAAAATTCGCAGGCTCAATGCCACTCCCTGAAGACATACTACTTGTCCTGTTGATGGTTTGTATCTTACATCAAGCAACGTTATCTTCTTGTCTCTCTTGGCTCAATTTGCGCGACATTCATTTTCCCCAAATGAAACACTTGCTTCTCTGTCTTGAACCGAAATACAGTATTCTGGCTCTTTGTTGTTGCAATCCCTTCGACACTCATTATTCGGTAGAGCCATATCCTATCACCCTGCGCAAAAATATACCCGGAATACAATGGATGTATTCATGAAGGTACCGAGGATGTTGTTGGAGGGACGGTTTGCTGCGCTCGCTCACACTGCATGTCGGCGGTGTACACTTGAAACATTGCGGGCACAGAAGTGCAATGCGTCTGCTTGACCTCAGATTGCGAAATACCAGTCACAAACTTGCGTGCAGCCACCATTCCATGCAAGAACACTCCGGTACAATGGATCGTCCACCTGCGCATTTGGAAATGTGTACACGCGTTTTCAATCGATGGCAGCAGTGGCGGCTGTGGCATGAACAAATCAGGTGTTATTTACAGAATCGGAAGCTTGAGGGGTCGCTGAAAAAGATACGGCATTTTGGTCCAGCAAGCAACAAAGATAATGATTTGTACGAGCATGTGTGTGAAAGTTGCCGGACCGCTTTCCCCGCTTGCTGCAGCTCCTCCGTGGGATCGCTGTCAATCTTTCCGCCCAAATCCAGTTGCCACAAAACAACGACATTCAAAGACGCACCAAACAATACATTTTCAAACCAATCAATGAGATTGTGGATTGCGCGCCTGGGTAGGCCAATCAACGATTGAAGACACACCCTTGGGCACGTAACTTTGAGCTGGACAACTCAAACCCACACACGGGCAAAAACCTGCCCCAGGGAACAAGTCCGCTGGTTTACTACTTGAGCCGCCCAGCATGGGTTGAGAAATTCAGGGCCGAACTGGCCATTAACTCCATGTTCAAAACTGTTGCTGGATTCCATGAATGCTCATCTTTGCCTGCTCAAACCAAAATCCTAGCTGGGCAGCTGAAACTGCACAAATTGTAGTATGGTCGGGACACTGCAGATTCGATTAAGACAAATCTGGGGAGGAAGGGGGGGACGCCAGGGCGCAAACTCACATGCGCGCAGCCTCACATTCAGATTCTTTGATGGCGAAAGATAATCGCCTGGCCAAATCCTTTGCCAAACTGTTGTTGTTGTTTTTGTTCTTGTTGCTGCTGTTGTTGATGTTCTCCGTGTGGTCCGTCTTTTCAGATCCGCACTGACTCACCCCATGCACATGCAGTACGCCTCCCTCACGTCGCAGGCATGTCAACGCCACCTCCCAAGTCGTAAGCCTAGTGGACTTTATGCCAGCACCCTCACCTTCTGCTCCACTGTCGTAGCTGGAGCTCTCAGGTGAACCACACCCTGCACAGACCAACGTCGTTGTACTATGAGAAAAACATAACATGCAGAAACAAAACTCGCAGCTCTTGTTGGGGAGGATGCGCTAGCATGAGATGTCATGCGGTGATAAACAACAAAGAATAAACCTTTAAGTAATCGAAATGCTATAGCAAGTGCAACTTGCAATGGTTGACCCACACTTTGGAAACAAATGTGTGGGCGGCAAAAAGAGACAATTTGGATCTAAAGCTGCTGTCCGGAGCATGTGAAGAAATTGACTTTGTTCGTTGACACGAACAGAAATCCCTATGAAAACTTCACAGAGCATGAGACGAAAGCAATTACATTATCACTGTGATTCTTCAATTTTGACAACGTATGGACATGTATAACACAATCGCAGCAGGCCTACTCACTGCAAAAAAAACCCACAAGATCTGTGAGAAAACCATCTTCTGAAAGGAAGATACCAGGGTAGAAATATACCCAATTTTGTGAGGCCATTCGGAATAGGATCAACGTGCACAATACGCCGACACCAACGGGGATCTGTCATCCTAACAGCATGATGCATGCAGAACTACAGCACGCGCTTGCTGTACGGTTGTACGTCACATTTCAGCGGGCAACATCATCCTGCCATCTGCCCATGTATGTGTGTGTAGCAAAAACAAGGTGGGCCGATTTGGCACTTTTGGAAAATTCGATTTGACATCCTTTCAATCGTTGAACATCTTCACGATAGCTTTACACCATTCATGGTGTGCGCCGTGATTGAAATATAATCCGATTTCAGGAATCAAACAACCTATGTATGGCCGAAGGCAGGCATCAACGCAACGAATGCTGAAAGAAGAAGCACATATCATTGAGGTGTGAATGTTTTTGTACACTTTGCATATGCGGATACCTCATTGTAGCAAGTTTATATTGCTACCAATGAGTTGATTATTTGACTTCGCCGTTCTTCAGGATCTGTGAGCAGGGCCCTTTTCCTACCTTAAATTCGAAACCCCAAAATAAAAACAATGTGTCCCTTCCACAGCTGGAAGATGCGCAAAATACCTGTGATTGTGGCATCTTTACGCATACGACCACCTACTCCGCAATCCAAACTATACAAGTGTTACAAAACTTCTGCAACGGTAACATCTAAATCAAAACACGAGCACGTGCAATCGTTCACACCCCCTAAGTGGATACGTCGCATGACGAGTTCATCAAGCATCCGCAAAAACGACTCCTGGGACAACTGACCTATGCTGAACATCCGACACAGCACGCGTTGGAGCATAGCACCACAAATCACATTTTTGCTGATACCTGGGTTGCCGGACACGAATTCGGCCTCAAGGGTATGTCTAATCCGGACGCGGTGCGCGCGTCCCTTGCACACTTCAACTACCCCCGCCAGCGACTGATGGATTGTGCATCTGCACTAGTCCCACAATGCCATCCTATCAATTTCAAGTCACTAGACGCACACGTCATTTGCATATTTATCCACCATTCGTCCTGGTCCTTGAATGCATTTTTGCAACAGCTGAATTTCCGCAACTTGGATTAGCTCGACGCCATTGGAGGAATGTCGCCGCACGCAATCTGAAAAGACAAAAAAGAGCAATTGCGTATCCTCGACCAACGCCTAGCGCATACCTCTGGTCCATGAATCAAGAACGCATCAGTGCAGCCACGTTGGCGGCCAAGATTGTGTTGTAACGAGCTTGCGCACTGGAGATACGATCACTAAGATGAGACAGGGTGCTTGAAAAGTTTATTTGAGACCGTAGCCAAACAAATATGGCGGCTGTGTGGACCTTGGCACGTCGGTGATCGACTGCATTGGAGCACTGGGTACCTCGTGGCACCGGCATCCTCCGCCCTATTACAAGATCATCGACAGGGTGCTGATTACTACGAGAGATTTCGAAACATGATACTAAGTCTCACAACACTTAATCCACACCGTTGCGTGTCCACATTTGTAAATGATGCAAGCGAGCCTTTATGCGCAGATACAATTACCCTCAAGATAACCACAATCGTTCGTCGTATCCACACGTACATAAAGTTGCTAACATAATTGCGTCCCGGATTGGTGACAACATTCTCGTTTGAAGATCTGATGATGAAAACTTGCCCATATTCACGACAATGCGAAACCATGATGTCCATGAATCACTCCTGAAGTCCGGTTTTGAATCAGCGGGCACATATCCAGCCCCACACTTTAAATCAAAACAACAGGGCAGCGAAGTGTGTATGTCCTTCTAAACGGATATGTCAAGAACGGACAAGCTTGCGTTGGAAAACACAGTACAAGCGAAGTGCTATCCACATCGCACGGCTCAGTTGGCAAAGCGTCAGCTTTTGATGGAGATGATGCTTCAAATATTGAACATGGTTGTTGCCGTAGCCGACAGCTCATCATCCGCTACGCTGACCGACAAACCTCATTGAGCTGGCACTTTTCTTGGGGAAACAATCAGTTGACATGGTTCCTTACACATGGTGATCACTCAAGTACTGTACTCAACGAGCATATCACCGATTCATGTGGATAACCAAAAGTGCTGAAATGGTGCATGCGCATTTACCCACCGGTGTGTCAGGCGGTTTACTTCCAGGTTGTGCATCAAGGTGACAGCGCAGTAGGGTTCGCAGGCGTACGCGTGCACGTAAGCAGCTCCATTTTTCTGCAGTTCAAGCGGCGATATTACATCTTTATAAGGTGTAGGATCAAAGAAAAAAGATGACGTGAACAAAACATCATGGGCACAGCGTCCCACAGTCTCGCATTGCAATGAAGATCTGGTCACTGCGTGGTCTGCCACAGGATAAACCTTAGGTGGTCTCAGGGTAAGGACCCAGCACATGCAAAGTGTCTGCGTCGGCGCGTGCTTTCATCAAATGTTGGACAGGCTGGCAGGTCAAATCCGACGAATGAGTGGTCGCATCAATTGCCGTGATCTGGTGTTGTCAAATAGTTTGTTTGATACATGACGGGCGACCACTAAACTTTAACATACAAGTGTCAGAATCGTTGTAGCGTCTGTTACAATAAGATCTGCGATACCACCAGCAACGCAAAGATCCTATTGGATGGCCCAATTTACGTAGAGAGATTAGTTTTCCCTGGGACAATCGTTCATAGATTCTTCGTATACTCACAAGCTTTAGATTCGCCAATGTACCAATTAGAATGAGATGAGCTCGGCCCTCTGAACTGTCAAGGCATGCCGTGTTGCCCATTGACATAGAGGAAGTCCGCTTGTGTAGTGTGGGAGTGCTGACATGGCAAGACTTCAGATGTTGATGTAGCCAAATTGCCGTCAAATTTGCTAATTCAACATTACACATGATACACTTTGGCAATCGTCATGGGTTGCATGCGGTAGGCAAAGAAACAGCAGCACAGCTGGTTTGCCTTGCGACCAGCGGGGATACAAAAGCCGGCTCCAACAGGGACACAAGGCATCCAACACGAGCGCGGCCATGTCGCGTTCAAATTTGTTTGAACAACGCAAAAGGGTCTACCCGTTGGATTGGTTTTGAATCAAAACACTTCGTTCTACAAGGTACAGACAGTCCACGTTCATCACCGAGAGAAAATTGATGTGAAGCGAGCCAAACTCCTGTTTTGAAGCATACTGGGCATAGCTCTGTACGGTCTGCAAAAACAATCAACCGCAAGGGCAAGCAAGAGTATTGATCTGTTCAACGTTGGACATCCATCAGGAGGGGGTGTGAAAGATGAGGCCAAACAAAAGTGCAGTACATGTTTAGCATCAGTTGACCGGAAAAAATGGGAGGGTAGGAGGACAGGCGGCACACAAGGAAATGCATCACGCAGTCTCCAGGTCCCGGGCAGAGGTCCAGCAGCACCTCAGCACCTCGCACGCACGCCGCCATGCGTCGTCGCTCCGCCGCGCCGCCCACCACTACCCTTCCCAGTCACATACACCCATGCACGCAGCTGTTCATTCCACAACAATCCACCATTGCCTAGTTCATCTACACGTGCGTTTTTTCTTGCAGAAACAAACGCATAATCAAATACAGGAAACGCGCACGCCGTACCTGGGTACCATCTCAAGAATCCACTGAATATGTGCTCGTGCGAAAACCAACGTTCTTAGCTTGGGAGCTTATAGTCACTCCATTAAAGTCAAAGGCAGATTCACTCAAACAGTCATCACACTCGCACTTTCTGGGAGTTCCACCGATTTCTCATGTTGCAGGTCCGGGTTTTCTATTTCAAAGGTCTATAGTTCCACACATAAACAAAGGCTGTGAAGTAAAAAATGTTTGGATGATTGGAAATATTGTTCAAATATCTCCCACTTTTCAAGAAACAATTCTGTCATTGAAATTTGTTAGTCTAAATGAAAAAACGCCAACCTTCCAAAATCCCAGATACGTTCATTTGGTGGGTTGCACACATCCTATGACCGTAATTCTCATCAGAGATCGATCAACGTTCGATGATACATTGCAACATACGGCACCGACTACTGGACTTTCGAATCCAAAGACAATTTACGGTATCATTCTACATCTGCCAAGCTCATTCCTTGTCGTCCCAAAGCTCCTCATGCTCAGTATCAAGCTTAGCATGCGCTCCATGCGCTTTCACAACACTTCACTCCATCCGGACGTGTCGCACCTATCGGCGTGCGAGTGACATCGAACCCCAACCTAAAATCGTCCTCTTGGACCTCCACCCAGCCGCTGCAGCCGAGGAGCACCTCTCCCACAGGATTCAAGTGGCTTGCTTTGGCACCCTGCTTGTTGCGAGTTCGTGCGCAACTTCCACCAGCAGTGCCAGGTTCGACAGCCACTGCTTCGGCGGTGGGTGTGCCAAGAATCGCAGTCGGGTTCATGCGCGCCAACCGCCGCACACACAGCGCCTCCGCCAGTGCTGTCCACAATTCTGCAAGTACGAAGCACAAGAAAACACAGCTAAGAATTGGAACGGAAAACTATGTTTCCAAGCGAATTGCTTGACAATGCCCACGAGTAACGAGAGTCCCGTTCCTTGCATCAACAGGGCGTGTCCACGCAATGTGCGCAACCTGGAACATCCGAGCTCTGGACATCTAGCGATGGCCCTCTGAGCCCATGTCAGCCCGACTTGTTGGTTGGGCGGCAATTCTCAAGAGTTCTACAGATCCAAGTCTCAGCCTATGGGAGCATTATGCCCAGGCAGACGAATCATCACATCCCCCCTGGCTGGCGATTGAAATCAATCGATCACAGCAAGTGATTGTACCTAACGCCGAGGTATGACATATTGTTGTTCATCAAAGTTATTTCGATTATGTCCATTCCAAAAGGACGCACGATGCGTTGTGAAAAAATCACGACACCTTTGCTGCATTTGCAAAACCAAGAACTCCCTTAATCACTTTCGTATAACAACACCACAAGCGCTATACGGGAAGAACGTACCGCAGACGTGGTTACACGGTCAAATGAATCAACAGACAATCCCTGAGCCTTCGGACAAACCAGGACTGCTGCACGCTAAGATCGTAGCCAATTCATCTGTGCGCACAAAACATGACAAAGGGCCTGATGTGTGGAGCAAGATACTTGTTTCTGCTGTCACATGACCACACTTGAGTTCTAAGTGCAACAGTGCAGTCCGCTTGGAAAATCAGATCAAGCTGCGCATGCTTTAAACAAACAATGGCAATTGATTGCCTTTGTGGCAATTGCGAAAACGTATAGGAAAACAGGCCCGACGCAAAATCAACTGCAACAAGCACAAGAAAATGTTGTGGCCCAAGACGTAAAATCACAATGCAAAACTTTGCCAACCACAAAGCTCATATCTTCGTGAATGTTTCAACAATCGGGAAGGTCGCTTGCTAATCTTGGATGTTTAGCCAGTCACTGCAGCCTTTGAAATATCATTGGTTGAAGAAATACCCCACCTCACATGTCAGCTCAGATGCAGAGCCCCCGCGACACAAGCTGACTTCCTCTAGTACTCAGGGCACCCGACATGGTCCAAGACAAACAAGAGGTACGGAGCAAGATGTTACGTAGCAATATCTTGTTTCTTAATGCTAAACTCCTTTGCCCGCAAACAACTTACACTGAACAAAGGGTGTGCCCTCCAAGCTGGTCTTGCTGATCCATGAGAAAATATCTGAAACGTGCCGACCATCTTAGGATAAATATAGCGTGCATACATATCAAAAATGGATGTGTACAAGGTAGAAAGACGTTCCGATAGTGATGACGGGGTATATCTCCTTGTACCCTACACCGTATATGTATATGGTGTAGGGTACATATACATGTAATGACCCTTTCCCGAAAGATGGACAACCTTGATGACAGAGTCATGAGGCAAATTCTGTACCGCAGGGCAGAATTCAAAACACAGGTATCAGGACCTAACACATGTCATCCAAGATGCAAGATACACTTGTCTCATGATCTCCGTCTGCCTAGCCTGCTGATATGTGTTTTCATATGAAATTGAACTCTCTTGTGTTTCATATGCACCACCGCGGATTTGTTTACAGTTGTTCCCACGCACGTCGGCTCACATAATCTTGAATCTGCAAGTATTTTATCTGGATCCTTAGAAGGGTAAGCGTCGACAATCGATGACAACATTCATTGCCAACACTGATCTATGCGCACCCACAACTACCACTTGCTTGAGGTGAACGCTCAACATTCTTGTGTGTGAGAGAAGCAAGAAGTACACTTCACAATTTAAGCGATTTGTGTGCTGATTGCAAGAAATACCTTCACACCGTTTGTCCGTAGTCATAGAACGGTACTCAATTTAGCGGTGGTGAAGGTTATTTTTCCTCCTCTGCCTGACTTTTGTAATTTGGGATTTTCATTCCATTGCTGCGATTTGTTTCATTTTCATCCGGTGTCCCCGTGCGTCACAAAAAACACACACAGGCTGATTGCAAATCTAGCCTTTAAAAAAACAAGAAAAAGGATTAATTGTATCGATTGTTCATGCTATTTTTGAGGCAATGGGCACAAAATCAGTCGCTAATCAGCGCAACCCGCCAAAAAAAGCGTCGATGACGACATATATTTCCTGGACGCCAAATATAAACTTAGCAGAAAGCAAGCGACGGGCCTTATGACTGGACCATCATGTATGGGTCGTACTCTAGCGTTTACTGCATCGTATGGATGTGCGGAATATCGGCAAACGATTTTGACTGGGATCAGAGACGCACATGCAACTCGATATTCTACGGTATGGGAACCCACAAGTTTGGATGCGATCAACACTCGCCTGTGGGTGGAACTCTAGCAAACAGATCCTGCTCAAGCACTCCAGGGAGCAAGAGCGCGAGGTCTCCCAACGGCTCGTATTTCAAAATGCCTTTCAACAACCTTGCAGCAGGCAAGGCGTCATTGTCGCCATTGTTGACCTGCACATGCAAAGGAACATCCACACGTCTTGCACCTCATGAGCAATAACATATATGCGCATCATCACAAAGCACTCTGAACTTGGTTTCGAGATCACTGAGTGCAAGACATTGGCTTGGTTGTTGCCCCAAGCACCACCACGTGCATGAGCCCGCTTGAAATGACGCGTCTGTGTACATTTGTCGGACAGCATAGCTGATTGAGTACGGGTTTGTGCTCAAGGCGTGGCAGGTGAATCCCAGAGTCATGGGTTTCTGCGTTCTGGGTTGATGCAGAAACAGCCACGCTGTCCGGCAAAACAAATGTGATGAGCAAGTGGTCACACCAATCTCATGAAATCCGGGGGGTCAAGGTGATTTGACCATTGTGCGAGTTGCAACCATTACAGAATCAATGTTCGAACAAAAGCATAAAATCGTTGTAGCATTCTTAAGTACGAGACGGGCTGAAATCTGAGGAACGTAAAGGTCATGGCGGGCTGCCTGATTAATTGACCATTGCACAAGCATCAATCATCATCGGTTCGATGATATCACGAGAGTCTAGAATCTCTGTAGCGATATGCAGTACAAGACGGGCGAAAACATGAGGAATGCGAACACCATCTCCGATAATCTGGTTGGTCAGATATCAGTATGTGTCATGGAGGTACTGCGTCCGTGCTGACACGGGCAAGATCGCCCCGGCCAATGATTCAACAAAAGCTATGCTGGAAGGAGGGTCATCTACGATTCATAAGTGAGCATATCCATCGCGGAAATGATGACCGCAACATCATGTGGTATAACAATCATTGACCAAGATGTACGTCTGGGAGCCAGAGATCTCACAAACATTCATCGGTGGGCGCATATCCAGCACCAATCCTTCACCTGCAAGCAGGCAGCCAGGGCGTGCTGCACCGCGGCCGCAGCGGCTCGCGTTGCCTTACCTCTGCCTGGACCCTCCAACCCCGCCCAAGTTCCCCGCACCTCTCCCACTCTCTCCAAGCTGCACCACATTAACAAGCTCTCGTCCCCTACCGCTGGATCCGGAACATCCGGGATTTCCGTAGGTTGTGCATATCGCCGAGCCTCCTGCGCGACGCAGGCTGCCGCGTCCTGCACGCGCAGCCTCGGGTGGCTGCTCAACACGGGTAGAGCCACCCTGCATTGAATCGCACCCGAACAATCTGCGCGCTTATCTTGGTCAGGCACGATGATCATCTGTTCACTGCACAAGCGCTTTGTCACGCATGCACACGGCGTGGTCTCTCTTCGGTATGGAGGGTGCAACAAGGATGAGGGCATAGTCGACATTTGGACACTACGACGCCACCAACTGTTCTGCCAAGAGGCACAATCCGCGCTCCGCTGTATCCTGTTCTGGATTGGGTCTTGGTCAGTCAGCATCCTCCCGGCTATGAAACTCCTCTTGATATACGGTACTTGCAAGAACCTCAAGCCAAAATGCTCACACGCAACCACAAACGCATGATGAAGAACATGACAATGTTACAGCACTTGCTGTGCGCGTTCTCTGGTAGTGGTGCTGGCATCTTGAGCCTCGAAATTGCGATGAAAGCTTCAGAACAGATGCAGTTGCCAACAATATTGAAGCCAAGTGTTGTAGCATGGAGTGAATAATGTAGCAGGCAAAGTGGAGATGTGGTATGCCCAACACAGGTTGTATGGATGATTTCTGGGTGACTACGGATTCCGCATATCATCAGCTTTGCATTCAATCATGTCATCGCTCGGAGTGTTCTAAATGTGAAAATTCTTGTGATTGGATCCTTGCATTTTGCAGGATTACGCTAGCCAAGACGCATATCAATTCTTTTCATACACACCACAGTAGCAGTGCCCATAAATAACAGGCAACAGATAAGCATCTGGTAACATTGCGCAACCCCGCGGAAGGCGTTGGATGCGAACTAACGTGTGTTCGTTAGAGGACGGGCGGAATCTGTCATCCAGAATCTTCATCCTGCGCAACGCATCCTTGTACACCTTGGCGGCGGCACGAGGAACCACCAGAGCAAGCGACATAGTGCCAACGCCAGCACCATAAGCTTGCTCATCCTCTGAATACTGGGCTTGAGAAATATGGAGTTCCTGAAATCTCGTTTAACATCCCACGATTGAACCCCAAGTGTTCACGATGCCGTAATTTTCAGTACCTTTCAAACTTTGAACAATGGCGCCACACGGCCATGAGGTACACATGGAAGTTCTCGGTATGCCTACGACTGTACTGCGATGTGGACCGCAATAAACCTTTAAGGCCAAAGTCGATAAATGTCCCAAGAAAACAGAAAGAGGCATTTCGGACGAACAAAAGAGTGTCCAAGCACCAGGGCTCGTACACAGAACTACACAGGGATTGCAACTTTGTGGATGTTTATCCTGTGTTGAGAAGGCCATTAGCTACAACCAGGGTGCTGGTGAATCTATTTCAAGAATTTGAACTGCAATCGGACTGGGGACTGGTACAATGCATTGTATATGTACAGAAACAGTCATACAAAGCAAGCCTGTGACACTCTTATGTTGTATCCCAATGAAATGCCATTACGGTTCAGTTGCCACACCCGAAATCATGATATGGCACTATAAATGACGATCTTGCTCATATGGCGCACATATCGTGCAACCGACGATCCATAATCGAGAATGCACATCATGTCCCATTGCAGCCCTACCTATTCATGCCACTCATAATTTCATGAGAGTGAATACACTGAACCACAAACAATACACAATGGATGCATTTCGTAATTCAAATCGCGGGATTGGTTACTGACTTCTTGAAGAATGCTTCTGATTTGATATACCAAGAACGGGTTCAACACTTACAGTCGGCAACAAATTGAACACGGCATGCCCCTCTCCTGAAGTCTCCTGTTCGTCCCCACCTAAACCCTAAAACGAGCTTTCAAAACACAAGCAGAATCATTCACGGAGATAAATCAGTGTCGCCGATGCAAGAGCTCGCATGAGATCCTCTCCGCCAATTTTGCGCGCAGAATTTTCCAACATTTCGCCAATGTTGCTTGTCTCTCCGTTCGAACGAACACGACCTGCTGTTAAAATGATGCGTCTTCCCGATGCCAGTGATTCATGGGACATCGCACAATGTACGCTGACCTGACTTGGTCCATCTCAATTGCGAAGTGCAGCCGCGTGCTCGCAAATGACAGGAGGAACATCACGAGTTGGGCTACTCACCGCTGCAGCTCGCAGCATTTCTTCCGAGGGCCTACAGGAGGTACAAGTGAAGAAGCCTGGATACGAAGGTGGTCGAAATTCAAGAAACCAACTAGGCCACCGGTCGGTCATGCTCAACATAGGAACAATTGTTGCGCGCACGGCTAAGCAAATCCATGAAAGATCATACCAACCATTAATGCGGTCGACAAATCTATCAGGAAATTCAGAGCATCACTATGGAATCTGTTACGGCGGAGGTGTACTTATACATTGTTTGAGGGTGTGTTGGTCTGCGATGTGCCGCTCCGCAGTAGAATATTGCAACACACGTTCATTTCCTTAATGCAGGCGATCCTCGGGTGATGAGTAAGCAAACCAGTCTTGACTCGTTTGTTTGGGCGAAATTGAGTCAACAAACTCGACACGGTCAATCCGACATGGTGTACCCTGTAAACAGTTTCATCACCCAGGCTATTCAAACCCGAATGCATGAAAACTCTATACCAAATATCTGTCAATCCGCGCGACATGATTCGCGTTTTTCTGGAAGGCAAGAATTAATCAATGTATGCGGCGGCATACTCAACATCTCCCCAGAGCGGGGTTGGCCTGCAATGTGTTGCTGGAATACAATGCAGGAAACCCTACGTCCCATGTCGTAGTAGTCTCGCATATTGTGAGAGTTTAAAGACGTTCCGAGTGAAATTTCCATCTAATTACTCGGCCACCCGACATGTTCCACGTTTCTCCCCCAGGGTTTGGCAAATTGAGTGCACGATGGATCGAGTAAGGTGGACACAAATTCGAAATCCCTGAGAATCATTACGGATTCCATGTGGGCCCGAACTCAACTGGTTGTCGGAATTCATGATATCAGCTCTACATGGTCTAGCCGGCATGGTCCACTGTGGAAACGGTTGCAAACGCGAGTTCGGCACAAGCCCAAACGCATGGAAGACGATATCACTCGTTTCGGTCTAAATGATTCGCAAATTCTGAGAAACTGTGTGGTCGGACGTCAATCATCTGTCGTTTAGAAGGAGGATGACGCCTGCTGCTAGTTCAGATGAAATGAGGGAACGCAAAGCCTATCAATGTTCGACGCCTTCGAATATGAGGTAATTGCTGAGAAGGTGAGGCTGCACCTAGATGCAGCAGGAATGAATTTCAAGTCACTTTCGTGACCTTGAAATGCAGATATAGTTAACACGAGCTGCACTCGTTACACCTCGGTATTGTGAGCGTGTCTTGGTCAGCAAAAGCTTTCTCCTCGAAAATCAGACAGGATGTCGGAGACCGCGCCTTTGTTTCCTGTGCTACCAATCACTTCTTCCAGTACACTGAAGAATTGCAAAACACTTGCCCCTCTTCACGGAGATGTATTCATCTGTTCATACCCGAAATCAGGAACAACTTGGACACAGAACATCATCGCCACACTGCTGAACAAAGGTGACTGCTTTAATGAAATAATGTGACACGTCGGGTTTCCCAACCTTCTCAAGGTCTGCGTCGAATGTTGATCATCCCTGGTTGATAACCATAGATGGATCAGTTTCCCCAAAATTGAGAAGTGTGTGCACCATGATCCCAGTTGGCAGGCCTTTCCGAAATCTCACTTGAAAACAACGAATGTGAGTGAATTTGTGAGTCAAAGGATTATGACAATGATGCCATATAGAGTTTTGTTTTGGGTGTTGATCAGTGCCTAGTTTACTTTCCTGATTTCATCTTCCCGATTCCGAGAAATGTCTTGTCACTCACCTCAGTCGACTGGCAACCAGACCTGCAAACTAAGCTGCGCAGTGAAATCTGGGCTTTCGACGATTGTTATATCATGATTGACTCACGAGAAATTGATATTTCCCACTTCTCATTCATCATCTTGCAATCCTCTTCAATGACCTTGGTTGCGATGTGCAAGCAGGACCTGGGATCGGCCACGTGTCGAATTATGCACCGTTCTTCGAGATTGACCCACATTGGAATGTGGAGGGTACATTCATCGGCAGTCCAGCTTTCCGAGATACAGTAGCTCGAGTGGGTCGCCGTACTTTCAACACACACCTGCACTGGGAGATGTTGCCCAAGAGTCCTGGAACGCGGTGACATGTCCACACACTTGAAGATATTTGAATTTATGTCATACATGCTAGCACAATGTTACATTCCGGCATGATTGCTGATTCTTTTGATTTCGAGAGGAATGAGAGCATTTTTGGATTGAATAGTGTTTATCCCATTATAATTGTTTTTTGTTCCTGCCAACATGTTCCTGACCAAAGATGCGGTCACCCTGGAAATCACCACTGGAAATGAAACTTTTGTGAAATTGTCAGACAGTGAAACACTAGTACTGAATGCTGATAGTTTCACACATTTATAAGTTTCATGTTGCAAAATATGAGTAAGGATCCGCTGCATAGGATTTCTGTGTACCTTCCCAAACCAGACATCGTCATTTGCTCGTACTTCAAGAGAGCTCGATGTCCATGTTGTACTGTTTAGCATTCTTGCAGTGAATCAATGCAAAATAACGTTTGCAAACGTCGAAGTAAAATCGCACAAACATATGTTGCAGTGATTAATGTATTGATTGGGAAGGTTTGCAAATGGTATGAAATATGTTTGCGGACTTTAATTCAAGATGTTTAGGTTGATCATCAACAAGTGATGAAGCGGGCATTGGTTCCATTCTAGCTCCTCCCCTGTATAGAGTATATATATGGGGACATGTATAGAGTATATGTAAAGAGATATCACGGTGCAAAGCTCTACTGTGCTCATGAGCATATAGAACCAATCTGGCTTGTGCAGTTGAACTCATGTGTGATGTTTCGTCTTCGGGCTTGGTACACGTCAAAACCATGTGTACGAGGAGCGAACAAGGAAAGCCACGCGGTTTACTTTTCGCTCCTGGCGCAGTGATAGATATTCTCGCACATCCACTAGCTTAGAGTAAACAATTAGTAAGCTAGTTCCTGGGTCCGTTATGGGGCCCCACACGTCACCGGATTGCTGAGCGCACCATGCTGAGCACCATGCTGAGCACCATGCTGAGCACCATGCTGAGCACATGACACAATTGCGAGCTGATGTGACGAATTGTCTGGCAACTAACTGACAGGTACATATACTTGGTGCGGGATGGACGGGACGTGGCTGTTTCGTTCTACCACCACTTGAGCAATCAAACTGGAGACGCTGGTGGGTTCGACGGCTCATTCGAGGATTTTTTCACCCAGTGGAATTCAGGTGCCTTGTGCAATGGTAGCTATTATGCAGTGACTGTGTCTTTGAAGTGTTAATGATGCTACAGCTTCTGTTTTTCGGATCCTAGATGGCAGTCAATTGCGTTTTTGGATATATACACTCAACGCGCTGCTCTGCTGGGTTATGGTGTCTAGCGTTACCATGTTATCCAGCACATCTTTTCACACGCACACTGCACGCCAACGCCATAGAGCGGCTTGCGACGCTGGAGTCCCTCTGTTCCTAGTGGCTGGGCATGTTCCATGATATGCTACATTTCTTCTTGTGGTGGGGACTGCCTTTGCGAATGAAGAATTTCAATCGCTGTCACATTCTTCTCGAAGCTCGTTTGATGTGTCAATGGCAAAAACATCAGCGTTTTTCTTGTAGGATATTGGACTTTGTTCTTGGTATGGGAAGACACTTAGGTGGCCGATGAATTTATGCTGACCGTGTTGGGTGGGGGCACACGACTTTCCGCAAGAAGCACTTCAAACTCTCAGATCGACTGACTTCAGATCGGGCCGCCCCAGGTAAGCTGCCGTACGGCCATTGGGCGAATCACTTGAAGTCATATGACGCATGTAAAGGGGACCCAAGAGTACTGTTCTTGCGATATGCAGACATGAAGACGGACTTGAAGGGATGTGTGCAACAAATAGTCAGGCACTGCGGTATCCAGGTTTGTGCAATTGCGTCCTCCTTACATGGATATTTAGTAGGTCTAAGCACCACTTGGACACGTTATTTTGTATTGCGCGATGTGAATTGTTGATTCGGCAGCTCAGCTGATTATCCATTTTGCAAGTCATTCGGACCAAGCATGAGTCGATTTGAAAGTTTTTTTGGGGGAAACGGTATATGCTTGCAGGAATGTGGATACAACACACTGTTTCGGACTGATACGATTTCATACCCAACCATAGGAACGTTACAATAGATTGATGTATGATGCTGAAGTGCGTTGCAAGGCACTTACAGCTAGAGCGCTGAGTGTCTCCACGAGCATGTGTAATCTTGAAGTGGCATTCTGCTGCAATCATTGATATTCCCATCACATGTAGAGATGAGGAAGTTTGTTTTGCTGTGCCGATTGAGCAAACAATTTATACAGGCTTTGCCTTTCGGAATGCGTGAAATGATTTTTGCAGATCAAAGAAGAGGAGCTGAACAGGTTGCTGCCTTACTTCAGCGTAGAGTATATGAAGGAGCATCTTTCCAATTTCCAGCCCGTGAGTGTTGAATGGAAGAATGATTTCCAGTTTGTTCGCAAGGGGGAGGTGGGAGACCATGTGTCACTGGTCACTGACAAAATGCAGGCAGAGTTTTATTCATCAGTGCATAAAGTCTTCCCAAGAGGATTGCCTGAATGGATATAGACACAAGATTGAAAAAGGGCTGGGTATACTATGCCGATCAAAAATTGACATTGCACAATTTCCAGTAAAATCCTAAGCTAGAGTTGACAGCAAGTTGCCAATCGTGTATATTCTCTGATAGAGCAGCGAGAACATCGAGAAAGAAACAGTTGTCTTGGGTAGCTTGCATTGTCGAAGCACATTTCTTCATTTGGAACCTTTTGGTTTTGTCATACGGTGTATGTTTTTATTTGCATGACATTGGCCGTAGGCGGAACAATCAAATGCTGCATAGCACAATATCTCCTTACTATGAAAGTGATAGTGGTTTCAGGTTGTTTTGTCCAGATCATCTACGCAGGAAAACGATTTTTATTGTCAGCATATCATCAACTAATGCCCATGGTAGCGTGTCATTATGCACAATTTCTCCTTCGTACGAACACCAGATTTCAAGCGCAAATATTTGTATATCAGTCAAATTGATTTTCAGGAACGTGAACCTTTGTTTGCTGTGGGTACATTGCTAGTGATGAACATTGAGACGTGCTAATGCAGCTATTATGATTTGATTTTTCAACTGCGTGAATTCTCATGAGCATGAACGCTCAATGCTTCACAAGCATCCACAAAATCCGCAACATGGTAAGTGGTAAGTCCAACAATTCACGCCAGCTTGCCTAACAAGCCTTCACAGGCATCTTCGAGGAGGTCCAACACTTTATTGAAGCCGCTAGATCCACCATAGTAAGGCTGCACGAAAAGACTAAGGTCAGATTTGACGAGGAATGAAAAAACACAAGATGCTAAACCAATCCAGGTCAAAGAGGAATTCAGAGTACAATGATCACAGTCTTCAATGAAACACCTCACACTGTTCACATATAGAATGTTGGCTGCTTATTCTCCAGCAGGCCCAACTGTAAACGACTTGGATATGCCACGTATGTAGAAGTGGGCAGTTCGCCCAATTTGTGAAATCATCAAGCCAGGGCAAATTGATATCCCTTCAACTCGAACCTGCTTTCAGCAAAGCAAATATGCCAGCTGAGATACACACAAGGTACAACCTATAATTGCAAATGTGGGAGGAGCAACACTCACATCCGGAACTTCTTTTGCATCCGAGCGAATGCAGTAATCACACATCAACGTGACCTGATGCACACAAAGCACACCTAACAGTCGACTATCTGCTGAATCTACAGGTGATACTTGTAAGGACCATATTCGCCACACAATGCGAAACACACATGCAGCTCACAATAGGTATGAATTGGACATGGATACTTGGTTCCCTGTTTGTAATGACAACCACCTTGCATCGGAAATTTAGAAATGCAAGCCCTCAAACCATGGCACACTACATGCAGGCGATATATCTGCTTGACATGAACTTGTTCGTCAACTGAGGGCATTGTGATTCTACAGAAACCCGTCGCTCAATGCTTATCGAATACTGCTCACAGTACTGGAACTGTACAACAGGCACACTTGTGACTAGCACCGGACAGCATGCAACACAAGGGACAAAAAAGCTTACCACAATCCAGATTTGCAAACCTGACAACTCGAGGAAGCGATCTACAGCACAAAAGCTGTGAACCTACCTTGGCAAGGCAAGCGTCTTTGTCAAGCTTATTTTGGGGATTCACTGCCCAGAACTCCACCGCCTCTGTAATGTCGCGCTTGTTCTTGGTGTCCATGGCAACGATGGTGTCGAACCTGAGGGGCACAATCAACTG
Source organism: Pyramimonas parkeae (assembly GCA_018697155.1). Taxonomy (NCBI): domain Eukaryota; kingdom Viridiplantae; phylum Chlorophyta; class Pyramimonadophyceae; order Pyramimonadales; family Pyramimonadaceae; genus Pyramimonas; species Pyramimonas parkeae. Next base: position 4,384 of record NHOP01000031.1, on the reverse strand, counting down.
CACACTAAGCAACCTCCACTAGGAATCAATAGTCATTTTGGGACCAGAGGTATCATGATGATTTTCCAGGCGATTGCGATGATCAGACGCTAATCGACGATGAATCGCTGAGCCGGCATGGTCTGTTGATTAATCCCTGGTCAAAACTGTACCTAGCCATGTCTGGGCTCGAACTCAACCCGCTTTTCAAGCCGACGCCCTACTAACCAGGCCCCCCAAGATGGTCCGCAACTTCATAACAAATTCACAAACGGATAGACTCGCCGCCGAGGTAAAACCCCTGTGGCCCTGAGCGACGCAGGATACAGCGAAGTCGGCGCTGCATCCTGCGTCGATGTCCTCACTTGAACAACAAGCAATGCGCAGGTTGAATATGCAAAGATGATTTTATATCACTTCAGCTCGCACATCCCGTCACGTTACTTGGGTTCAAAGGTCGCATCACTCGCACAACGTCACTCCATCACATGATAACCCCAAAAGCGCGCACAGGTGCAGAGCTCGCTGCCGTAGCAGATTTAAGATTGAACTAACCTGAAACGAATAGCGGCGGATGTCGCACCAAAGTGATGTATGACCCATGCGAGAAGTTCCCGCATCAACGCGCGCACGCACACAGGGAAGCATAGACACAAAAAAAATCTCAGAGATACATCAGCAAGCAGAGATTACACCTTTGCACGTTAATCCATATGAGTTACGCATATGTTTGTTGCATGTGGATGTACACAGATCAGCAGGCTTTTCCGATGGGGTTGACAAGATATGTTACCTCGACACGCTGTTTTAGACCTGATACACGATTTTTGCACATCTCCTTGTAAAGTGATGGAATTCAGTAAACAACAGACTTGAAATGATTCCCTGCCAAGCCAATCAGGATCACGTGGCGCGCAGCCCTTTGTACATGTACTTCGATGGTTGGACCGAAACGAACGATAAGTAAAAGCGTCATGAAGATGGACCTCGTGTGTGTGCAACTCAAACGATCATCAGTAAATTACAGTGTCTCGATATAAGTATTGCGCTAGCTTAAGCAGCGTCAGAATATAGTCCGCCACTGAGTTGACATGGCTTCCCATGCATTGAGTAGGGGTCAATCAAATGCATATGGGGACATGCCCAGTACCCAAAGGGTGTAAGCCATAACAAATAGGTCTCTCGCTAAAATCGATTGGTGCACAGGATACCCTTCAAAATAAGCTTAAAAATCATATCCCAACACAAGGCGAATGATCCCAGAAAAAAAAAACCGTTCATGTACATGGATACACACAAACGCGCACCTGTGGAAGTCAGCAGGCTTGAGTGGGCGGGACAGGGAGGTGAGGTACACCCCGCGCTGCGCCGCCGCCGCCTTCATCCTCTCGTCCGACTCCTCGCCCTTTTGCGCAACAACCCAATCCATCACCGGTCCCCGTCTTCGGAATGTACAACCCACCAACTCATCCACATGACGTGCACAGGCTTCCAGAAACACACAACCCAATGCGAACCTCGTTCAAGGCGGGTAGTTGGCTGGGAGCCGGGTGTTCCTCCAGCCATGGGCGTCGCCCCTGCCTGGCAAGCAGGTGGGACTATTCTGTGTCGATGTGTGGATCACCGAGGCCGTGCCTCCCACCTTGCACGCTGACCATTGTCTCTGGACACACTGCCAGAGGAACAAGGATCGGATCACCCGACAGAGATGTCGAGAATATAGGTGATGGCTGGAATAGCAGACGCGTGAAGCCTCGGAACTGACGCGCAAGTGCCTCCCTCCACGGAGGCTTTCTTCACAGCGCGACGGCATTGTCATGAACACAAAATTGTCAAGCCATGGAATATCATGGTGAAAGTTTCCGCGATCATGGCGAATCGAGGACGGTCCGCCAGCCAGCGTGGCATTTAAAAAATCGGCGACTGAGTCAATCCTTTCCATGCCCACTCGGACGCAGTACCACCCCCGTGTCATCAGCGGACTCCATCTGAGCAACTGAGCCCTCCGATGGGGGTTCGCTAAACACAGCAGGTAGTTTGATGCCCGAATTGCAACCAATATGTTGGACTTGAATTCATGTTTGGTCACGAACCAGGCGTGCAAGGTTGGCAGTTCAATTACTATCATTGATATTGAGGCCCTCCCAACCTCGAAATCGTTCCCTTGTGATTGGGGCGCTTGAAATTAACAATTTTCAGGTTTGTTCCCAAACCATCACATGCTTTGTGGAAGACCAGAACCTCACAAGTAGTTAACGCTATGCCCTTTTGAAGTCATCGCATAAAGACTATCATGAAGTAGATGCAGATAAAAGCACACCATGATTCGGGGTCTTGAATGGCACGCAGATGCTTTTGAACGAGTTGGTGTTGGTTGGTCCCTGCAGCGCCTACCTCGTGGTACGACCAGCCACTGGGGCGGTACCAAGTTGGGTTGCCTCCCCCGGTGCCACAGCTGTCCACATCGAACTTATCGGCCACCCCAGAGCGCTCCGCTACCGCTCGAAACATCGCTTCCGCGGTGGGGCTGCGGCAAATGTTGCCTGTGCGAAAACGCAAACACAAGGCACGCACACTTACCTGGTGAAGGTTCCGGTGTACACCCCACAACCAGGAAGGAGATACTCAGCCTGATTGTACACATATGCACATACTTTGAAGTGATTCCCACTTTGGCATGGAATCGCTCACTCATGGAGGATGATTAAGCATTCACAAGCATACGAAGGAGGCGACTTGGACAATGTGAGTTCTTCGACACGGCATGGTTTACTCTGTTTCTGCATGCAGGTGGCAGCGTTTGTGAATTTTATCTTGAGCGATTGGTTGATGTTATGTAAATTAAATGTGTGCTAGAGTGACTATTTTCGGCATTTTCTAGCATTCATGCGTCGCCATGTGATTGGAAGGGGCTGGGGGCGTGCTATCACCACACATGCAACTTTCCACTGACAAGTGGAAATGATGAACTTGCAAACTCATCAGTTTGATAGTTCATCATTTCCACTTGTCAGAGGAATTGGCAGAGATGTGGTTGAATAAAACTAAGTCTGGATACGTCCCAGGACAATCGCTTGTCAGGATCATTTTGAAGAAAGGGCTGCTTCATTGAGTTATATATGGTTTGCCATTGTTTATCTTCATACACCCGCGCAATGTCCCTCGTGCATGGTCAAATCCATGATACTTTACACAATGATCCCATTCTATCATTGTCGGTATCGCGCACATCACTCATGGTCAAAAGTCAAGATGTGCTGACCATATTCTTAATTTGACAGCATCATCCTCCGTAGAAACAATCCGAGTGAATGTCTAAAGACTGAAATTTTGGTCTACGGAAAGTCATCACGTCCACAAGTCATGAATCCATTCTTTTTGTCGTTGATCTTCGCAACCGATACACCTCTGCGTTCTGCACCAAAGGACACAGACAGAACTCACGAACATCCAATTCCAGATGTGGGGAACTGTTCACAACAGACAACTACGATCACCAAGCTATACAATATTACATAGTGCACGCAGATTCATGATAAGCACGGTGTAATTATAAAAAAAATCATTTCCTTGATGAAAATGATTTGCACGCTTCCTTATCCAGGATAGCCAGACTTCGCGATCAAGACACAGTCCTCTTTGGACGTCTCTGCGTTGCTCTGAGAATCCATTCAATTTTCATCCCATATCATTCACTCACCTAAACACACAAACAATACACCTGTCTTGTCTGATTCCGACATTGAATTGCAATGCAGCCTCATTCCACGAGCTGGTGCGCTTCTACCGAGAGTCCCTCCACGGTTTGCCCCCACACGGTTCACTGCCGTCCTTTGCAACAAGTGAAGCCTGCTTAAGCGATACGAATTCGACATCACTCGCGAACGAGAGCTCATTGATCGAAGACTCCGAGAACGATAATTCGTAGCATTAGATGTGATTGCTTGAGAGGCCGCAGCTCGCGCACAAACTGCCATTGCGGGGTGCAGAATGGTGGTGGGTGCAGCGGAGTTGTCCCGTCTCCTGGTTACTGCATGCGCCGGGTTTGCTTGTAAATTGCCAATTATCACATGAAACCACCGTTTGTCATGGTAATTGCATGGGCGATGTGCACAATAACTCGCTATTCAATTCGAAACCCCAGGATTTCTTTCGTAAAAGAATCATCGGTCGCGGCTTTTCAATGCCTTTCACGGTGATTGTTTCGGTAGGATCACTAGTTCATCGTCCAGTCTATGTTGGCAGTACCCATCCATGACGGGCTGCAATATAACATCTCACTCAACGCAGTTTCGCAGCGAGCGGGCACATGGAGATCGTTGGGTGCATGTGCATTTTCCTGCAAGCAGATGAGAAAAAGTGCTGGCTGCGGCCGAACCTGCGCAGGAAAAATCCCTTCCCAGAA
>NHOP01000030.1:0-24170 GCA_018697155.1 Pyramimonas parkeae | reverse complement strand
AGAGCCGCGACATGCGCCGGTATTGCGACAGTCAATGATGTATATACGGCCTGTCTCTTATACACATCTCGTGCGTCCTGCTGAGCGAGCTCGCCGCGCCCGGCCACGTCATGACGCCGCTTACAGTGCGTCGCCAGCTGGCGGTGGCGGAGTTCCACCAGGTTCGGGCGCAAGCCATGGATTGCGAGGCGTCGGATTTGCCGGACCCGCCTGCATGCATCATTTTACGCAAAGTGTTGGTGCCGAGTCAAGATCAGAACAAGTACGCAGCGACCCAAGGGGGGCGGAGCTCAGGCTCAAGTGCGTGCATCTCATCAAGTGCCTGAAACCTGGCGTGGATGTTCATCGGCTACCTGCATGCTTAGTGCATTTGTACTCAATTCACTCAAGTTCTTTGTTTGTATCCAGCCCAGAGGCTCAACTGTTGTTTTGTGTGTGCGAATTGGTGTGCAACGTGGAGCACAGTAGCGGTCTGCCAACCGCAAGAATTGCTGAGACTCGGTTTGGGTTGAAGTTCTATGTTGTTGCGTTGATGTTGCTCATACCTCACCTGATTGGAGCGAAGATTTTCGAACGCGCAGGTATAGGCTTCGAACCTTTTTAGTTCTTCTTTCCGAAAATCATCATTGATTACACATGCTGGCTTACTCTCGTTTGGAGCGCGGTTAATTGTCGAAAATGTTTCGCAGCCAATGATGGTTCGATGTTCAATTTGGATTCAGTAGCCTAAAAGAATTGTTGTTGGCTTTGTCTTCCACCAATGTTTCAGTTGGTACAGCAACCGTGTTTGCATCTATAGGTACATGCTTCGAATTCTGACATGTGTGACAAATCTTATGGATTGTCCCTCAAGGTTCCTGACCAATGAATCAGCCAACAACAAGCACTGTGTGTGCCTGTACGTGGTCACCCCAGCTCCGCTCCCCTCCATATCCGCCTCAAAGGTGTTGTCAGACTGGCTCGCAATGCATGTTGCTCAAGTTGACGTCGGGTGCGCCCAAACCTCCGCCGCAGTGCAGTACGCCTCCTCCCCCACCACAGCCATGGCCTCGGACACAAGCTGTGTCAGCAGCAGAGTGGCTGGAGTTGAAACGAATGGGGCGTGCATTGCAACCACCAGGGTGCCCATCTTCAGTGGGATGTTGGTGCATGTGCCCAGCGCGCTCGAGGCCACTGGCACGACTGTCTTCCAGGTACACCCCCTTTCCTGAGGAGACAAATGCACACACGGACCGCACAAGATTGCGACGACCAGTACCTGTGCAGGTTTTGATGTCGTGGCACTGGATTCCACGTCAGAGTTTGAGTTTCTAGTTTCAGCACAGACAGTGGCGTTTCCCTACGAAGTTTATGTTGTGTCAGCAAAAGAGGAAGTGCAGTTGGACATGCTGTTTGTGGTAGAGATGCCAATTGTACCACCTGACAATGTGCATGTACCCAAATATTTTGTGTACGTGGAACTTTCATCCACCGGGTATTTCTGGTGGGTTTTACTTTGACTGGGAAGGCTGCTTGCAAATTGAAGATTAACCGGTAGCCAGCATGGCTGGTAGCCAATCACTTGCCGAGGCGACCACCTACTTCACCAGGAATCCACAACCCCAAAGTTGAAAATCAACGCTCCACTCGCTGAGCCATTCAGCACAGGCAGTGAATTTGAGTTTCCATGATCAGCTGTGCTATTTGCAGAAAACTCTTATCAGATGGAATTGGAATTTGTTGGAAACTGCATCTGACCACCGATCAATGTCGGAGATGAAATTTTCTCAAGCCTGTAGGAGCACCAGCAATTCTTCCAACAGTTGGTGCAAACGCTGCACTAGCTAATCAAACTGTCCTGTCAGACTTGCACGAATCGCACGTCGGCCAGTCAATAAGATAATAGCCTGGCCCCGGAAGTGCGACTCTTCATTCAATTGCCAGTGACGAAGATAGTTCTCAGGCAGCTGCGCTAACACGCAAGCTGCGGGCTGCACCAAAAGTTTGAGTGTTTCTTGCATTTTTGCTTCATGTGGCTTGCTTTCAGCTGCTCTGTGAAGGACCCCACTCGCAGCGCCAGCGGGACTCCTCCCGCCCCACCAGCATTACTTTGCCCCAAACCAGCCACCTCCTGTCACTCGTGTCCATAGCACTGTGCCACATCATACAAGAGCCCGATAGCTCGAGGCCGTCTCTCTGCGGAGAACGCCAGCAAGCAAGTGAGCATCCGATTCCAAGCGTCAGTGTGCAGTGGGATCTTGTGGGGCCGACGTTCCTGCCGAAGAAAATCGACATCGCATATCCTGTGCCCAGGTACCGAGGCCACTTGCAGGTGCACGCTTGACTTTGCGCCTGCGTGTTTGCATCAACGTTGGACCCGGGGCAACAGTTTCAAAGATTTTTGGGTGGCGCGCATATTCTCCCGCTCAGTACCGGTCATGTCGTTGTGCACACCGAGCCGGATGCTGGGTAATATGTCGTCACAATAGGAGCCCGGAATCCATTTGCTGGGACCAGGTCGCACACTCAGTCAGCCATCACGGAATGTGAAGGGCCGGGTTTTACAACACGAAGTTGAGCAATCTATGTGTGTGATTCTGAGGGTGTTTGTTTAGTGTTTCTTCGCATATCATCATAAACTGGATCTCACTCAGAAAGCATGCGCTGTACCCTCCGCAGCAGCTCCCAGCGTGTTGGGCACCAACCAACTAACAAGATTCCTGAGGGTCCAGACTGCTTGTGCAACCTCAGGGCTTCGCGTTACAGCGCTTGGGACGTACAAGCACGTGCGCTGTGAAGAACACAGCCTAGGCTCAATGCCAGATAGCACTGTTCAGGCTGGTGTGTTGGGCAAAGCAGCAGAATGTATCCATCTACACTGAGAATCGATTCGACGTTGACCTTGGTTGTAGCTCGCAAGCTTGGGTCGCTTGAGCACAAATTGTTTCACCTTCCCCGCTGGGACTGTCATAGCGCAAGCGCTGTGTGGGTCAGCGACATCGTACACCTGCAATGGGTTCCCAGAAACAGAGTCAGTCCTCATAGGATGGCAGGAGAGAGAAGCGCTTGCTTTTGGGAGCAACGAGAGGGCCGGCTGGCATGTTGCTGGGCAAGCCCTTTACGTTAGTTTCTTGCTCAAGCGGCTGTCTTCAAAACCATGAACGCTACATGATCAACCACATATTGAACAGTGAACTGGTTGTTGTAAACCGGTGGTCTTTTTGGCTCCAGATGTTGTAGCAGCTGCCTTCAACCGCCGGACTCTACCACAGATGAGACAAAACCTCAGCTAGCGTTGTCATAAAGATGACATGTATGTTATTGAAAATCCTGAGAGTGGGGCTGCAGGGGATGCCCTCTAGACCACTTGGTGTGGCTTGCCGGCCCTGCGCAATCCGCGCTCAGCCGCCTCAAGGTGGCGGTGGGAGCGAGCGAGCGAGCACAACTGCGCTGGCGGCGTTGCCCGCTCCCAGGATCAGTCATTCTGCACGGCTCGCAGGGATGCGGGAAGACTAGCCTGGCCCTCGCTCTGGTTCGATGGCTGAGGGTGTCCCCAGATTACCTGGCAGGCGCGGTTTTGATCAGAGGCCATGACATTGCGGGGCGCCCTCCCAAGGAGGCAAAGCAGCAGCTTATAAGGGCAATCAAAGCTGCCTTGCTATTGGAACCGGCGGTGGTGGTTTTGGACGACATTGACGCGCTTATGCCAGCCCAAGCAGAGGTATGCGCACCCGCCTCCATCCCTGATGCCTCTTCCTAAATATTGCAGCAATGTGCACTACATTTGGTTGCGTCAAATTTTGCGAACGACGGCAAATTAGTCCTTGTGCTTGAAGCCGAGACCACGGCACCGGACATGCGCTTGGAAACATGTTGGAAAACGCAAGTGGAAAGGAGAGCTGTGGGTGGAGTCGCAGGTTGTGTTGTGGTTGTGACAGTGCTCATGCACCTGCCACGAAAGTAGAAGGTGGTACGGTGGTGGGCAAGGCAGTGCATGCTTATTGAGACTATCCCATTCTCTCAATCTAGTCACAAGCCCCCTTTGTGGAGTTTGACCCAACAACCTATGGGCTCAGAAGCTATTGATCTACCCGCTTGGGGGCAGTTGACGGATTTATGTACGTTGTTTTGGCAAGCTCATCTGGGCTTGACGCTGCGGCGATCGCAGTCACGCATTTGGATGCGAGAAATTGTTTGATTTTGTGAAGGATGTGTTTTGACACAGACCAGGGACGGTTCTTCAAGCTTGACAGGAAACAGTCTTCCTGAGGAATCCGCAATCAACAGCAAGCATATGGCTGTCGAACTTCAGAAAGTTCAGCATACAACCCCCTACAATGTGGTTTCCAAATGCATGTTTTGTTCGATTCAGACCATCCCCTGAAAGCAGGCTTCCATATACCCCGACACTGCAGCTGCTGTAGTGCCTTTCTTAGCATGGCGCAATTGGACCTGCGCTGTATGCACAGCATGCAACCATTTCCATCCACAGTAATCAAGACTGTTAGTGAACAAGTTATTCACAATATCTTCTTCAAATAGCCGCTGATCTTTCGTTGCAGTCTGCCATTACTTGATTGGTTGCATTGCTGTTCTGGGATCGTGTGTTCAGGGGGCGGAGCCTGGCGGGAGCTCCCCCGCATCAAGCGCCTTGGCGGACTATCTCGGCGAGCAGCTGGACAAACAGGTGCAGGCCCTAATTGTAGCAGGCGTAACTGTTTCTGTACTACAACCAAGAATTATCAGGGCATGATCGTGTGAACGGTCCATCCTTCAGGCCTGCGTCGGTCATTTTGTCGCAAAGACGTTTCAAAATTCAGCTCGACTCCTATGCATCAAAATTCATGTGAGTTTTCAATAGGATCGGCGCTATAATTGTTCGTCGAAATCAATTTTCTGGTGGATAAGTAGTTTGGTGATAGGGATGGTGTAACTTGTCGAAGGTGACCTTCTTGCCAGCATGGCAGATGATTCTCCATGAATATTGGCCGGTCCACCGCAACACAAGACCGTATGGTAAACAAACTGACGCCCATCCCATTTCAGCTATAATTTTGCAAGCGTAGGGCAATTTTTCAAGGTATTGATCAAGAGGCATGGCCGCGCATGCAAGTGAGTGTTGGTATGCCTGTTCCTTGAGGGTGAGATGAGAGAAAAGAAGGAACTGCTCGACAACACCTCCAGAGTGTGCAAGAGACGCCGGGTGCTACACTGCCTGCTGACAGGCAGGCAACTGGGTCTCAATCTGTTTGTCTCGTACTGTTCTATTCACTTGTTGTATCCCCCAAAGCCCGGTGCCCAGTGACAAGTTGTAATCTCGGTTGTGTTTGGCTGTTAGATGACAACGCAATCGGTTCAAAATCTGTCATTTTCATGGAGGCAGGCGCTCGTTGCTGGAAAAAAACCAAACAGACACATTGCCTGTGGCATTTAGGGCTAATTGATTGCCATCCATTTGGGCTGAGAAGGTCAAATGTGCGCCATAGGATTGAGGATCTTAAGGTGTTGCCTTGCACAACCTGCGTCGCGAGTGCTGGCACGCGAAACGTGCAGATCATGCGGGCATGAGAGAGCAAGCATGTTTGGGATTCATTTTGCGGTTTTTGAACTCGTACGCACGCACCTCCATCCTGAGCTGCAGTTAATAGTCGAAATGTTTCTTGAGCCTAAAATTTCACACCATGTTTGCGCACTGGACTTGTTGCATGCGGTATTGATCAGGCAGGGACAACTTTGTCCCGGGAACGCTTTGGGTAATGCAATTTTGCAGTTTTGCACTCTAACGGAAGTGGTGTCCTGAGCTCTGCTTGCACATGTGTAGCTTCCAAAAAACTCTTTTTACAAGGGCATCAACAGCCCACATGCGGATCGCTTTGTTGACATGACCCTTGATTCGATATGCGAATGGACAGGAAGTACAATCTGTTGTATCCATCTTCTTGGGGCACAGAAGTCCAAGCATACTAAACATCCAGCACGCAGCAGTGCGAGATCTCATATTGAATTCGGACCAACCTTACCCACCACAGGAATGCTACCAGATCATTTCCACAGGAGAACGGAGGCCAGTTGTACTAGAGACGCACACAATTGCAAAATTGGATTTGTTCCAGTAATTTGGGGGTAAGAAAGGCTGTGATCCGGACCAGTGCCGCACATGATATTGTATGCTTGTTCTGTATGCGTGCAGAGTATGTCCAGCAATGACCCGAGTCCCCCTCGCTTAGCGTTCCTGGCCACGTGCTCCACGCCCGAGAATGTGGACGCTGCGCTGCGATTGGTCGGAAGGTTCGATCTAGAGATACAGCTGGAGGGCCCGCGCGAGGCTCACCGCGCAGAGATGCTGCGGCGGGTGCGTGTGAAGGGGACGCTGGGTTGTTGTTTTTCTGTAAACCAGACAGTTTTGATCTTTTGAACCGGTGTGCATTCGTTGTGTGCGCAATTTTCAAAGTTCGGAGCAAAGAGTCTGTTGTGACTTTCAGAAGCAGCATCGCTATATTCATCAAGTAAGGAGATTCACGCTACACAGCATGCAAGTTGTTAGGTATACACAGTCTTTGTTGCTTATGCGGTATGCTTTCTTGTCCAGCCAGATGACATAGAAATTTGTTAGTTTGTGTGATCACATTCTATCTCAAGATGACACGCCAGCCAGCGTAGCAGATAACGGACCTCCAGTGGAGGCGTAAATCTCCCACACCACAGTTCGAAGCAAGCACCCTGGTGGTGTTTCCGAGCCCAGTGTTGCGCCCACAGCACAAAAAGTGCACACAGGATGGTGCAGCCATATCGGGTGGTGTGGTTGGTAGAGTGCCGGTTGGATTTGCTGGGGTCCTGCGGTAGAGCCGCGACATGCGCCGGTATTGCGACAGTCAATGATGTATATACGGCCACGCTTGCTGGCAGTATCAACGGGTGACAGGTTATCGTACCAATCTTCTAAATATTCGCCATGATGTCCGATGACTCAAAACTTATCATTTTTTGAGCGCGAGCCAATCTGAACCATGCTGGGTCCAAACACATGGGATTGTTTTATAAGATAGCTTGCTCAGGGGTGTGCTGAGCAACTCACCTCCTGTGATTCCGCTGGAATGCAAGTGTGTCTGTCTAGCTCAAGTCTTCAAAGCTGTGGTTTGGGTGGTGGATGCCATTTTTTTCTTCAGGCGGCCTCCTCCAGGGGCCTGGTGTGCAGCAGGGAGGTGTGTTTAGCTGCAGCGCGTAGTACGGACGGATTTGACGCCTCGGATATGGCGGTGCTGGTGGAGCGGGCAGTGCACAATGCAGCAGGCAGGCTCATCTCCCAAGGGGTGTCCTGCTTGGGCCTCGTTTCAGCCACGTCTGGCCGGGAGGAGTCTGAGCATTTGGAAGGTAAGAGAGCTGTTGATGACGCGCAATGGAGCATGACATTTGCTAAGAAGGAGCATGGGATGAAGATGGTCACTCGGGCACACGCAACAGTGTTCTCGCGGACATTTTGTCTAAGATGCTGTCGGGCGTGTCGCACTTGATTTGAACCCTAAACCTGTGCATGTGTGGCAGTTTTCCTTGAAAGAATCTTGGAACTCGGTTCTGCGGTTGGTTGATGCAGTTCCCCCCTTCAACGGGAAGCATATATCCCGTTTTACCCTCATGTGAATGAAGTGCACACGCTGTTCCCTCTGGATGTGAATTCTGGTCGACCGAATCATGAGTGCAGCTCGATTCTTTCACCATATTACCCTTGGAATCTACGTTCCGTGTCCAACAAAACCAAATACATTGCTAAGAATCCAAAGAAACAGATCTTTGGCATGTTAAGAACCGCAACAGTTTCTTCGCTGGTGAGAACGCCAAACGGAGAGACAGTTGGAAGACGTGAACCCATAAATGGTTCCACCTCTCTATGAACGGAGTGGGGAGGTGGTGGAGCAAGTACATGTCACACTGCTGAACGAGATTGGTCCAGATTGGATACCGCTTGAGTTTTTGATGCTCAGGTAAGTGCAACGCTTCAAACTTATCACGCTAGCCACTTACCATTGCGAGTCCTCCACCGTGGCGAGTCACAACCACATTGTGACTGAACTTGCTTTCTCATAGTAATTGTCTATAGACGCATCATCACGCTATCCACAACCAAATACCCACCTCGCTGCCTTGCATCAGGATGATGAACAGAAGGCACAGTCGATCTGTGAAGCTCGCTGATTTAGTAGCTATCTTATGTTTTTCCAATCGGGGGGGAGCTGCTGGTTTATTCGTCTCATGGTTTAGCCATGTCATGGCTCAAATTCGATTGCTTGCATTTTGTGTAAGGATACATGTTAGCGACATATGGAGCGCCCAGACGTTGGATTGACGCCAAGTGTCAGCCTGACCAGCAATGCGGTGTGAGCAGCTTTGTTTTCTGGTCAGGCATGCGCGGTGTGCGGAGAACCATGACATGAGCAACACTTTGTCCAGAGGGCGTGATGCATTCATCCGCACGGCTAGGCTTCATTGTCTGGTGTGTGCAGTCAATCCATTGGCCACTCCTAAGGTGGAGCATTCATCAAGCAGGCGTGTTGGCCGCACCTGCCTAGCAACTCCTCCTGTTGGTTTGCTCTCCAGGGCTCCACCTCCAGCACGACGACTTTGCAGCCGCGCGCGAGGGGATGGTGCCGGCGGCGTTCTTCGGAGTGAGTGGGGCCTCCCAGGCGCCCAGTCATCGGGGTGTTACATCCAGAGGTTGGGCGGACGTGGGCGGGCTGACGGACGCAAGGAACTCCTTGCGGGAGGTGCTGGAGCTGCCTGCGCAGCATCCCCAAATCTTTGCGGACGCCCCGCTGCGCATGCAGTTCGGAGTGCTGCTCTTTGGCCCTCCCGGATGTGGCAAAACGCACATTGTATGCTGCCTTGTGGCCCTCGTCATTAAAAAGGGGGGAGGGGGGAAGGGGCGAATGAGTGGGATTCTGGATCGGAATTCAGATGGAAGAGTGGTGCGAAGGGGGGGTCTTTTGGACTCGGGAGTTCGCTTGCAAGGCAGGATTTGAGTGGGCGGGGGAGTGTATGCAGGATCTGCGATCCCGCCGCAAAGTCTTGAGCTCAGCACGGGTGCCTCGCAGGAGATGAGATAGGAAAGGAGTACAGGATTCCAATGTCATAGGGGTTGGGCGATTGGGGGTCAGGGGGTTGGGGGCGGTGTCAATCATCAGAAGTCAATGGGATTTATTTCGCGCGACTATGTGTTGAATGTTATGATTTCTCTTCGTTATTTTCAATGCTTGAGATAGCACTTGTGTACGTCGCCGCAGTTGCCCCAGTTGTGGTAGTTTGTTGAACTACAATTTTCCGGGCTTTTTTCTGCACCCCAAACCCCCCATGCCCCATGTTTGTGACCACCCGATGAGTGAAAGAGGATTCACTTTCATTTGGAACTGAAAAGGTGCCCCCCGCTCTGTTGCGGTAGATCCACAGGGCCCATTTGTACATCAAGAGGTGCGTGGGTTCAACAGACACGGGGCCTACTATATGTACAAGACCACGCTGCGACTTGCTTCTGACAAAACAATTGTGCGCAAGTGCAATGTGATCAATTTGGGTAGAGGGGCCGTGCACATATTCGATAGGAGGTGCTTCAAGTTTATACAAATTTTCGGGTCAGGCCCTTGCGAACCAGCTGTTGGGACAACGGCTGGAGCTGTGCGGTTGGTTATCTAGTGTGAGAATTTTCTTTGTTTGACTTTGTTCAGGATGAAGGAGAACCTATAGCCCTGCACAACAGCAGGTGACATTATCAACACATTTGCGTTAAGGCCACCGGATATGTTCGGTTTCAATGGATATCAACTGAATGTTGGGGGGCTGCAGTGTTGATTTGTATCCACTCTGCGTGCGCGTAGCAAGGCAGGACATGGCCTGTACCCACTGCACGGCTCGATGCGTCAACTTGTTTTTTGTGGGATACGCTGTGTTGCATTCCAGAGTACACCTGTGCGAACATACTTGTTCAATAGCACTTGCGGATGCTGACCAGGCTTCCGCCAAGTTCTTTCTACTCGATGCGGTTCAATTCACTTGTTCGCAAAACACGCCTCCCTGTGTGCACGCTATAGATAGATGCAGCTCCCTTGGCTGGTGGGGTATCCCCCACTTGATTGCATATGGCTCTTGCTGTTTATAATTCGTGTATTTTCACTTTTGTCTCGGCCACGGTGCAGGTGGCCTGTGCGGCAGCTGCGTGCAAGATGCGATTCATAGCGGTCAAAGGCCCAGAATTGCTGAACAAGTAGGTTATGCATCTTTTGCTTTTATACCATTAATGCAGAGGGACACATCATCTGTCCACCAGGCTGGGAATCCTTGTTGTCTGAGACATGTGTATGTTGTGTATCTTTGCATGGGAAATAGCCCCCTACCCAGTGCAAGAAGCTTGTTTCTGCTGTACAGAGCCGCATGCTGCAATACACAATTGCTTAGGATACATCTCATGTTGTGTGCATTGAGTCAAACCCACCCATTTCAACACAAGATCATGTAAGTCAAGCAAACTAGATTCTTGATGGCCATTGAAATTGTCTGCTTATTGTGGCACGTTGGAATGGCGAATACACGGCGCTGCACATCAACATGCAGTCTACTTGCGACCTTCATGGTGCGGCAAGGGATTTTCTTTCCATGGCTTTCTGTGCAGTCACAATCGTTGTGCGTTGACGGAGTTCACTTGGCACCTTACCCATCCATGTCTGTTTAAGTTGGCCTGCAGTTCCATCTAGAATCTCACGCTATTGAACACGAGGAACTGAGATTGTAAATTCTGTAAATGTGCCACGCAGATATATTGGCCAGAGCGAAGCCGCTGTAAGAGACGCTTTCAAACGAGCCTCGCAGGCGAGGCCGTGCCTGCTGTTTTTTGATGAGTTTGACGCCATAGGTGGGGACCCCATGGCAGAGCCAGATTTCGAGATTTCGATGCTGGTTAGTTCGATTCATTAGAGGATGGATTTTTCTCTCCATAGATATGGGGTTGAACCCTGATGAAGCAGTTGGTTGCCTTGGCTAGGTATTCGTTGCAGCCCATGCTGGCAGGCGACCATACCATTTGCCAATTCAATTAGAACAGTCAGGCAGGCTCGCAACTTTCTGCACGCAGAGGTTTATGGATTGTGGAAACTGACAAAGAATATGAGAGTTGCAAGCTGGCATTCTGATATCATGAAATGTGTTGATCAGTTCTACACTCTGTTGTACAACAATATCAGTAGAACCTACCAGATGATGGCCAGGTTGTTGTGCACGACTTGTAGGCAAAGGCTGCCTGCTCCAGCTAGTATCTACACCCAGGATCTGATGACTAAGGGTTCAACCATGTCAGGGGGGCAATTCAGTACAGCGTTGGCTTGATAGGCAGTTTGCCCAGTTTCGAGCCATTTCACGAATAGGTACTATCATGCTGATACAGCAGGTCATTATTTTTGAGCAAGTGATCACACGAATTGCCTGAATACTCAACATGATATCATATGATTTGATTTTTCAAGAGTCCGTCACCCTCCTCGCTCACCTGCAAGCGAGGTGCAGGAGGCGAGTTTCCGCAACAAGGTGAATTCAGATAGAAAAGGTTGCACCAGCACCCAACACTATGCCCTATTGAAGCACAGGCCATGCAGCAAAAAACAAAGTGTTCGCGTTTGAAAATATTGTACTTCACACTCCACGGCGATGCAGGAATCAGACTTTGCGGTAAAAACAGGCTGTACGTCCCATGTCAACAGATGTGTTGTACGACAACGAGCGGGTCAAGCTGCACACCGAACTGATTCTTTTGAACCTCACTTGGGTACGGCTGTGCATTTGATTCGTGTGCAAAGCACACACGGGGGGGTCTCAAATCCCCAACCCTTACTCTCCATTGGATCGTGTTCATGGCACCGCTGCAACCCACTCTGAGCTGGGATGGTGCCGGGGATTCGCCTGCCTGGTTTGGTACATACCTCCCACCAGCCCCGAAGCGGGGCCACGACAACACAGGAGTCACGGACCGCGTGGTGAACCAGCTGCTCACGGAGCTGGACGGGGTGGAGGAGCTTGTGGGGGTGACTGTGGTAGCCGCCACCTCCCGGCCAGACCTCATCGACGCCGCCCTTTTGCGCCCGGGCCGCCTGGACCGCTTGGTGTTTTGCGGTGCACCCTTCACAGAGTATTGATTTCGTTGCACAGTAAAGAGTTCAGGCAGGGAAATCAAAAGGTGCATCGTGTCTGGGCAAGCAAGTCGGGTGGCTATGGTGGTTGGGTGCCAGCTTGTGTTGCGGGATCATGAGTCATGGCCCAAGCGCCGGCATGGCTGATTCTTACCTCAACAGATGGTTTATCAAAGGGCACACGCTAGCTGGCACGTCATCTTCAATTAGCGCGTGATCGTGCCAATCGCCTGTACAGTCTGCATGGTGTGATGTGGTTTATATGTATCTTTTTTGGCAAGGCGCAGCAGATGCTGCCCATGCGGATGTCAAGCCGCGTCTCTTTGGATTTTTCTCCGTGTGCTGCATCGCCTGTGTTCGATGCGGTTCAAGGGTTTTCAGCGCAATTTCGTTGAGCATAGGAGTTTAGCACGTGTCATTGTTGACATGGCTTCCAGCTCTGTGACTACAAGCCACGTCATAACAAATGCACAACTTATGGCGGGTGTGGAAAAGTAAAGTCTCAGGTGTTGGAGGAACGTGAAACTGGTTTTCGAGCATTTTTATTTTTGCCTGTGTATTGACTCTGCAGGTTTCCCCTCTGCCAAGGATCGGCTGGATGTGTTGCAAGTTCTTTCTCGAGGCATGCACCTGCATGACGACGCCACAGCTGCGTTCGAGCCTCTTGCGGAGGATACAGAAGGGTTCTCACCTGCCGATCTGCAGGTAAGTGTGTTGTTGTTGCAAGTGTCAAAAAATGACTTGAAGGTGGAAGCGTGATATCTATACTAATGAAAAGTTGGTTGTCTGTCAGCTACAAATTTGTGGCGCTCGGATTCTCAACAGAGAAGAACTATGATGTTGTATCCTTCAATCTGCACGTCTCGGTCCACACGACCACTTTGCCGATTCAAATGTTTGGCGTGTGCTGTTTCTTTGATCTATCCGTTTCCCTGCTTCATGTTGAGTGTTATGCTTGTAGTAACCGCTGGACTTTGATCACATCAACCAAGTCAGACTGATTTTTTTTCGCAAAACCTGAGTCACTCATAGAGTGAGGTTGCTCATTCATTGCTGCAGTACTGTGGACAGCTTCTGTCGTCCCAAAGCAGATTCTAACCACAGTTTTCAAGAGGGCGCAGCCACAGCAGAAGCGTTGGTTGCCTCCAGCACCGCGATAATATCCAAAATGATGAAAATAATGATAATCATACTGATAATTAATATGGATATAATAATCATGATAATAATCATGATCGTAATGATAATGATGATGATGATAATCGTATTGATACTGATAATAATAACGATAATGATGAAAATTTTTCTTATTATTCTTAGTGTAATCATTATCAATGTTATCATTACTATTATTTTTATTGTTATTATGATAATAATGAAAATGAAAATAGTTAACCCCCCACATAGGGGGGTTAGGTTCGGGGTGTGACCCCAGCCACAGGCGTTTGCCCTTTCCCGTGAGGCAGGACATACACACACCATGTGATGAAAACCGCCAGTGTGTAACACCAAGGCAGTACCATCGTAAATTTCCTAACTCTGATGACGCTGCGCTTCTTGTCATCAGTCATCTTTATGTTTTATTTTGATGCTCTGTGCAGGCGCTGCTTGCGGATGCTCAGCTCGCCGCAGTTCATGCTGCACTCGAGGCTGGGTCCCTGGAGCACACGAACCTTGAAACAGAGCAAGGCAGTCCGGCCCTGCCTCTGGTCTTGCAAGCGCACCTGTGGGACGCATTTCGTGGGGCCAAGCGCTCCGTGACCCAACGGGAGCGTGTTCGCCTTGAAGCAATATACCAGGAGTTCCTCTTCGCTCGAAATCCCGGTACTTCACGAATCAGGACATACATGACGATCACGCGTTCACAGGAATCTAGCACTCGTCTCGCCAAGAAACTGATCGCCGCGTTTTGAAGTTTATTCCCTTGCTGGCGTGCTGTTCAAATACTGCACTCAGACACAATCCCGTTTGTCCAGAAGGTAGGAGGCCATACCAATTGACATGCAAAATTCCATAAAGGTATCGTTAGGATCGCAACAATGGTTTGCCAAGATAGGCGCACTCGTTGAAATGCGGAACATGAGCTTCAAGGTGGCATTTCCAGTGGTTGTCCATAAGCTCATCAGCCAATCCCTCCACGTCCGAGCGTCGGAGGGGGTGTTGATGCAAAAGGTGTTCTGGTTGTTTTACTCCATTGTGAAGTGTATCCCATCATGGAGCATGTTGCTTGTTGGTCCCATTCCGGTCTTACGTCCCGTCCGGATGCCTAGTACGCCCTGAGAGGTTATTTGCTATCGTGAAAATCACGATGTATCGTGAGTTCGAAGCAACTGAACGGTAATTTATAATGCTTATCCATGTTCCTAATGCCAAATCATGTGGTGTTTCCTGAGATGATACATCTCCGACTTTATGAGTATTTGAGGCCGATAAGAAATGGTGGAAATGATGTATGAAGTAGTTTTGCACAGACGCTTCGTGGAATGTCACTGCAAACCTCAACATTCCTACCCTAAAGCTGTACTGTTTGAGAAAAGTGCAACCAGCTGTTCATGGCAGATATGCACTCAAGATTCCACCATGCAGGGCATTCTCTGGTTGTTGTTTTCTGTTTGACTTCAATCATGGATTTTTTCAATCAGAATTTTGAACACCAGGGAGCTGTAATTCAAGAATGGTTAATGTTGTAGTACCTTGAAGTGTGCGAGAACTTTTGTCTGCTCAAGGATGAAGATCGATTTGAAATTATAGTGCTTAGCTGGTGTAATTCCGGTGATGCCATTGTGGAACATTTTTGCCTCAGCGTGTACCAGCGTTATGCCCAGCACACTTGAAGGCTCGGCTCTTTTGAATGGATCACTGGAAATATGGGCAGTATGCCAGTACTTTTTGGGTGAGGTGCGCATTTGCAAGTTGGACTCATAGATTCATGAGAGTGTGTTTCTGACTATGCCTTTTTACCTGGTGTTGGGCTCTGTGTTCTGGGTGTCAATGTGTCCTGGTGATTCACAGGCCGGGAATCACAAAGCAGGCAACAAACTGGCAAGCGATCAACTCTAGCTTGAATGCGGGGGATGATATGCAATCGCATAGTAATGGGATATTACTTGCTGTACTTATGTCCATGATTTCATATGGAAACACGATACTTTGAGCTGTTTGTGATACACTAAGACCTCTGTATTTTTGCTTTGTGTTTTGGTTTGGCAATGTGATAGGAAGCAAGTCATGAGTTCAGGGACATGGGTACCTAAATACCATACACAATATATTGCGGGCAAGAAAGCTGACGAGTGTTCATGTCACACTTCTTGGGGGGCTTCGTGTGTACTTCGGTCATTTATTTGAAACGCAGTACTTGTATATGCAAAATTGCTACGTGGCAAAATTTGTTGTAAACAGAGTAAACGGGCGAAATAGTCATGGAGAATATAGGAAATAACTAAGGATGATGGTGATTATTGGGTGCATAGTGCAACTTGCACGGCCACGAGTATATCATACATACTTGGTCCTGCAAATGATTTGATTCAAAATTGCGAGTGCGCTCAGTCTCATTCTCGTACAATATTAAAACATATTACACAAATTAACATTGTGCAGTCTTTATTTTTTGGGGTCTACTGTTTACAAGAACTGTTTGATATAGCCGCATACTATCAGATGAGTGCTTTTCGCGTGTGCAAATACATTCAAACCTGCCGGAGAGAAAATTTTGTGTCATTGATGGCGCTAGATACATTGGTATTGAGATACAACTGGTGACTTCATTATGTACACCTGCACATAAATGAAAGGCCTAAGTACAGAGTTCACCACCTAACTCAAGACATTGCATGCACTGAGCACTTTCACACAGATATAGCGATATAACGACTGCCCGCTGGGTCAGAATTCATTTCAGCTGAGTTTCGCCGTAAAGTCTGCCATCATTGTGCCAAGTATCATGCTCGGTGTAGCATAAACATAGCAGTTTCATAACCGCCGTTGGAATGGTCTGTCGGTATTCGCACATCCGTTGCATCAAACTCGTCTTTTCCCCTCTCAGGCGGTGTTCACATCGCAAGCGCTTTGTTGATGTTGTTCGTAGATTTGCTGTCCTTGTAAGTGTTGAAGCTTGTAGGCCGGCAGCATATGGAATTGGATGTAAGAATGTTGATATCGTCAAATATCAAGAAACGCATGATATATGCACAACTGCCTGCATACATGACACTTACCGAGGTCCTGTTGCATGTGTAGTCCACGCAACTCACGTGTCAAACAGCAAATTAGACTGGTCTACAGTCTGAAGTTCAAACCCGTGCGTGACAAACGATCTGGAGCATGTGTAGGTCGTGACAACATTACATGCTCATGGTTACACACATAAAGGGAAAGTCGATCATGTCAAAGACCAGTACGCATACAGTTCTGTCGCACTCACACACTATTGGTCTTCAGTATGTATTCTTTACATCGAGCACACATGTTGGGAGACATTTGTTGCTCCTATTGATGTGTGTGTTCAGGACTAGACGCAGGCACGGTGTTGGTACATCACCTCCTCGGTCGGCATAACCAAACTACGCCGCTTTGTTCAACACACACTTCATACTTAACTTCAGGCAAAGGGTGCAGACGTTTTGCCTGATACATAATGGCTGTGGCAGTTGTTCCAATCACAACCTGTAGTTTAAACGAGTTAAAACTCAGGTGCACTTTTGCACAAATATACACCATGCGAAACCAATAATGGTGGGATATACAGCACATACTCATCATTTCACAGGTAAATGTTCAATTAATCGCTCATAAAAAACAAATTACTTCGACTTTGTTCGTGCACGGATAGCTCTCGCGCTGTTTGCTTGGTATTGTTGAGAACTACCTGTTCTGCTCGAACAGATAAGTATGGCATGTGTAGGATTGCGTATGATACATTGCATGTGCCACGGAAGGCACGCTTTACCATCTAGATTAAATGGTTGATCTATCTTGAGCTCAATGCGCTGCATTGTAAATGCCGTAGTGTGTATGTACACATCAAAAGCTGGCCATATAGTTTCACCGAAACAAATTATACTCTACAGTTCTAACAGACAAATGCGTCTGTGCATGCTATTTCTGGCCACAAAATCTACAGTGCATGTGTTGCACTTGGCACAAATGCATATAGGGATGGCATTGTATTGCTGCGTGGGTGCTGTACATCACTTGCATTCCCTGGAGAATTCACAGCACCATACATGCTGAGATTTAGCCAAGTACCCTGGACATCATGATAATTGTTACATGAGTATCATAGGAAAACCCCTTCACCTTCCTAACCACCTGCGAACACAAGAGTGTTTCCTGCACAATGATAGAGTATAGTTTGCATCAAAACCTTCTGTTACAATGTAAGAATTCCCTGCATGCGCTTACTCAGAGAGTGTGTGGATCAAAAGCCATGTACAGTACTGAGCGTACCCTTGTGCTGAGACCAGTTCAACTTGTTGATTCCGGAAAGGCCATCATCATAGACGTCCTCGCCCTCGTAATCTTGGCTGCCGCCTGAGTCGCTCCCCTGTGCATGCCCAGACAAGCAACACTCAGAGAACGGGCCAGGCCCACGAAAGACACACCACCCTGCACCCTGAGAAGCTACACTACATGCTCTATGCATTTCGCAAAAACCCGAGGGTGTGGACGAGAAACTGCACCATCAGTAAATCATCAGCATGGGCAGTGTAGTGCATTGGAAAAGCTGATACTGTTGATGATTTTCAGACAGGCAGGCTTGTGTGGGGCAGGAATGGAACAGTCTAAACCTCACCTTCATAAAACGACCATGTACTCTTGGTCGACTGTCCGCCACATTTTTGCGGCATGCATATCTGGTGAACACGGCCAAAAATGAAAACGACTGGTCAGGTCTGTGAGTCAGTTGTTGGTTTGTGGTTTTCCAACGCCAATTAAGCAGAATCTTGCATGCGGTCTCAACTAGAGAAACCGTCAACATGCAATACAACCTGATGGCAGTGGAGCGTCAAGCTGATGCTTCATATGTAGGAATACTCCATTCAGTTTCTCATGAATTTTCCGATATGTGTTTTGCATAACAGCCGGTTTTGTATTGCCTGTTGTATCACTTGATGAACATAGACAAGCCGGATGAACCAGGATTGCAATTGGGTCAGCTAGCAAGGGGATACAAGTACTAGCACATTTCAAGCCTACTGAGCGGCGCTTACTTGGTTTTTTGGTTGCCTGCTCGGCCTGTTCGCTTGGCCCGGTATCGCAGGATGCGATTGCGGCGCTCGCCGAGTGTGTACTTCCCCACAAAAATGTTGGGATCCTTTATGCCGGGTTCCATATTGTTGTTCTTCATGCCGGACATGGCACAGCTCACGAGAGATGGTTGGATCGGAGTCCAGCTCAGATCCTGTATTGAAGAATGTCAGCCAACCTGTTAGCATATCTAGAAACATGCATATGTTCACTCTGCAGTCTGAGCCACCAATGTGGGGGAGTTCTGTTTGTGCATCAAGGTGCCACGCTGGGCGTTCGCATGCTCTACTTCTTGATATCTCTGAGCGATGTTGTGTGAATATTTGCTAGACTGGTGGCACAGACTATGGCTGTGAAATGCTGTGAGCAAGTTGGCATGGTCCTTGGAACAAGCGAACATATAGCAGACAATGTTATATTTCATTTCAATGCTGGATTTTCTAATCAATACGTACACGATTGAGGCAAGAGCTAGATACTCTCCTGGAGGAAAATTACTTGTAAAACTTAAGTGCGCAACCAATATCTAGGGTGTCCAAAAAATCATGCTGGCCCTAAAAAACGCAGTGCAACATGCATAGCAAACAATTAGATTGAAGACATACCCTCGCATTGCTGTCAGGCTGGAAGCTGCGCACAGATGAACGCGATGCCTTCGAATTTGATTCCTGCTTTGGTTGAGGAGAAGACGTGTGGCTATTTGTGATGTTACTGTGTCACATCCACATGTCTCCAACACGTTAGTCTTCAAAGACTTAAAGGATAGGCACACTAGCAATGACTCCCACACCACTGCATGTTTCTGCTTCAGGGCATTCGCATGGGTGATGACCCATCCACCTCTTGATAATCCATCAACGAATTCATATCATGGGCAACAACAATGACATACGTCTTTACAGGGTTTGTGCACAATGGGTGTCTGAGTAGGTATAAGGATCAGGTGCGACTGTTGCCATTGCTGTGAGAATCAAATGAGAGGCTTGTCAACCCGAGCCATATACAGGCCCCTACCTGTTACTTCCATTGTTGGACGCGGAGCTGGAAGAGTTACCAGCCTGTCGTTGAGTGGCTGCTGTCGAGATTCCGTCTGAGAAAAATAGACAACAAAGCCCAAAGGACAGGTGGTTAGATACTAAGCAAAGACCTAGTAGTTAGCTGCGCGAGAAACACTTGGAGAGGAGCAAATCAGCAGAACACTGTATTGCGAACACAAATAGAAAGACACACTATGGCCGGCACATAACGTGTTTAGCACTCCACAAGCTGAATCTTGCTGAAGGGCAGTGAACTACCATTGAATGATGGGACTATGGGGACTATCGGATCGTCTTAAATGGCGGGAAACGCAGGATGGTATGGGCGGGTTACATACTGTTGCCAGGGGTTGGTGCTGGAGCCAGAGCGCGAAGATGTGTTCGCTGAATGGGTCGTCCACCCACTGCACACAAAAAATCCAAAGCAAACATCACCCAAATATGCCACCAGAGCTACAGGCAAAGCATAGCAAGCCAACATTCCAGGATGACATTTGTGCTTGGATATGGATCGAGGCTGCACCACACTGAAATCAGCAAACATGGTGCAACCTCTACGTCCTCCAGTGCTCAATACAAACTCATGCTTACAAGTTTATCACAATTTGACAATGTTACGGCCCAGCATCTGCGGTAACGAAGAACCAGCCATTGAAACTTGAATATGCACTAGGAAGCATTTCACAGTGTGCGTACCCATTTGGTGAGGCTTGGCAAGTTGTCCAGGTTGCAGCTGCACAACAACCACACACACTCACATAAACACATGCCATGAGAGAACATTACCACACACGAACATGCCTTGCTAGAAATGTACAAGCTTTGTTATGAAATATTCTTTGGCACTAAGAGGCTTAACAATAATTGCAGATATCAGTGAAACAGCACACAAGACTACGATGCATAGACTTTCAATAAACCAATTGGCGACATACACATAACAGCTATGATGGAATATTTGACCCAAGTTGCTCAAGCACAATGTCTGGAGCTAAATACATATGCCCACATGGAAACCAGAATCTGTAAAGACCCTCTCGAGAGCAAGTTGAAGGAATGTTCACAAAGCAGCTTCACACGAGCGTCCATACCAGCATATGCCGATGAGCCGGCATCATATACATGCTGCTGTAGGCTCCAGGGTGCATCGGACTCATGGGGGCCTGCATTGGTGGCCCTGTAGCACGTGCATTCAAAACAACCATGCAGACTTGCCATGAGGGACTCATTTCAGGTGACGTATTCGCTTACCCACAAAATTTCTTTGACAGGTCCATGGTCAAATGTCGCATCCAGTGCTCATAGCTCTGTTTAAGACCGTCCTTGAATTTAACAGCTAATGCTTTGGTTGACACTTGTAAGGATCGGCCCTGTTGTTACTTTGTCAAACCTCCTTCCCTCCCACCATAGGTCTGAAACAGCTGTGCCAGTTTGCAAGCTGACGTGCAATGTGGACCTGTGACTGGTGCGCCAGGCTATACGCAACGATTTGGCGAACATCCAACCTGAACTTAAGAACCACTTCGTTATGAACGATATATTCAAGTCTTGCGTAGTCAAACTCTGCTTGCTAGGACTGTTTTTGCACACCTGGCGGCCGCATGCTTTGCGAGTCCATCCTGGACTGAGCACCGAGGGAGGTGCAGCTATTGGGAGGCTGCATGTATCCCCCAGGGCAAGGGGTGATGGAGTTCCCGTACTGATCCACGTACTGCATTACATAGCATGAGGGAGGCGCCATGCGAGTTTTCTGGTTGTGATCCGACATGCGCTGAGCCACCTGACAGCATGGTAGCCACACAAAACACCAGAGGGGATCCGCTCAATACCCAGGCTTTGCCACAACTCAGACCCAACTGCAATGCGCATGTCGCCTCAGGCCTGGACTAATATATAACAGCTGTAAGCTTTGGCACAGATGGAAGCAGATAGGCGGATCTCTCAGTAAAGTATACCAGGCTGCTGCCTCGCTGTCCCATACCAAAGCTACCCACAAGCCTGCTTTGTGAAGACACTGACCGAGGCTGGAGGGCGCTTGCCTGCCTTCGAGCCAATCACCTGATTCAACTAGGCGGTTCCTAGTTGATTCCATTTCATCTACTGGACTCGCTTTTCCTGCTTTGTCTTGAGCCAGTCAACATGACATGATTGTTTTTTCCATCATCTCAAGGCCTTGGAATGCCTGTTGTTTGATTGGGTGCACATGAAACGTGCCCTCACCGCAGCCTGCTGCTGGCGGCGCCGCGAGCCCGGGTGCTTGCGTGTGCCCGCCCCTGCACCGCCCACCTCCTCCTCCGCGCTGGAGGATTGACCTGAAAAATTCAGAAAACCATCCACACCCTTCACCCTGGTCATACTTGCACCCCCCACCCCGCATCGAGCAACAGGTTGCATAGTTCCACAGCAGGCGGCACAAACCGCGTGCTCAATGAAATTTCTAAGCGTTTACTGCGTTGAACACATCAAACGCATGCTGCTATCCATCCACAGCTGGAAACATATTTTTAGCAGGATATGCCGCATGATATGACTTTATGTTTCGGAGCGCTTACATGACTGCAGAGATCTAGCTGTGAATTTTATGGATTTATGGTTCAATAATACAGCATCTCACAACAACAACAATAACGTATGTCCATCCCCTATCCAGAGACACGCAGCGCTCACTCAGCTCATAATTCTTGTTTTTTGTGTTAAATTCGAGATGGTACCCAGCACGCAGATACACAACGTCCATAGTGCAGCCGCAGGCATGGCTGATGGTCATTGTCCTCACCAGCTGGCATGGGCATGAGCGACGGCTGTGTGGATTCGGGCGGGGTCGTGCTGCGGAGCTGAATGACGGGAGGCTGCACACAGGCAGGTGCCTGCTGTTGCGTCTGAAGCACTGCAGGCTCGGAGTCCGTCTGCTGCACGGAGTTGCCCTTCATGAGCTGCACGGAGCTCTCGCTCGGAGCAGGCTCAGGAAACGGAACAAAGTCGCAAGCCTTGTCGTCAGAGGGCAAGGGCCAGCAGTCGCGGAAGAAGCCAGAGCTGTGCATCCAGCAAGAACCACACACCCACAACCAACATCAGCACCCATGGCTCCAAGCTCCTTAAATGCGCACATCAAGGTGCAGCGACACACAGGACGTGACGGAAAAAGTTTTGGAAAAGATGCTTACACATTTATGAAAAAGGCAATTTAGACAAGAGCCAAGCAAAGTGAAAGTGGGAAGAGGTGTAGACTCGGAGCGTGAAATAGAAAACAGTGATCCAAATCGATGCATGCCAATTTCCAAGGTCCATACAATCAGCTACATAACATGTTGAAACGTGCTTCATGAAAATTCTTCCAGAGGATCAACTGTAACTGAGTCTGTAAAGGACACACAGACCAACATGTGCGCCTCCCTTGGCCAATCCACCACAGGTAAAGTGTAGCAAGAGCCAAAACCAGCAATAAGTGCAGTTGCTACAATGTCTATTCTACGCCAGGCGGCTTGCACATCTGCCCAGCAATGCCATGAAGCGATGCATAATTATCTATCACTATCTGTTTATCACTGTCCCATACCCGACACAGGGAAGAAGAAGAACTAGCGAAGCCCAGTACACTGCATCTGCAGTGTCCAGTGAGGCTGGAAGGTGGCGATGAAGGGCCAGCAACATTCAGTTTGTTAGAGCAAAATGTGCTAACAAACGACAACAAGAACAAGAACAACAACGAGTTCTAGCCACCCATCTCGCAAAAAACCGCAGTGTGCAGGCGCAGGGTAAGAAGGGGAGATGCACCAAACGGGCACCTGCGCCTCGGAACACAGCTTGAACTGCTGACCATTTCCCTCAGCCACGTCGGGCACCTCCTGAAAGCCGGAGGGGGGGTCTAAATTGAACATGGACATGGCCTCCAAGTCCCCCGCGCTGTAGAACGGAGGTGTAGCACACAATTTGGTTGTCGAGTCAGTCGTCCGTGAGGAACCACGCTCGGCATCAGCCTTGTCAAGGTGAAAGCTCATCATGTTCATTCTGCTCTCGAGGCATTAGGCACAAAGAGCCAGCATCGTCAAGGGAGGTTTCGAGACTGCTTGGATATACTGCATCTATATAGAGATTATAGGGTGATAGCATCGGTTAGAATCACGACATTGCTGTGCTGGGAGCCGCCGATGCATAGGCACGAATGACCAGGCAGACCAAACTGGTCTACAACACGGTTGAGATTTACATTTGTTCACAAAGTACAAACTTGAAATTTGGACGAATCTGAAACCTGATGATGGTATCTAGTAGAGGTCCTTTGTCCCTTGTGGAATCATCCAGGTGAAAAACGAAATGGTCAAAACACTCCCTAAGCAAATGTCACGAAAAAAGCTGTAACATGCACATTCAATTATCAGGTTTACTTCCAGGTCCTTGACATGCCAGATCCAATAAGATGCAAATGGCTTCTTCGTTATTTGAATTGGTTTGCACATTGCACAGAAAAGTGTCGCGCTTCCCCACTCTCTAAGTGTTTGCAATGAAGGAAAACGAGTTCTTCACACTAGCGGATTCACGGTCGGTAGCACCTGAATGCTGCCCTGGTGAGGCCGCTGCGACATGTGGCTTCTTGGTTTAGACCTCGTTTCTCATCTGCAAGGAGTCAACGAAGCAATCTGATTGCTGGACAGCCAACTTACTGGGCATTTGCGAGCCCTAGTCAAATGTGCATTGACACCCACTTACAAATAGTATCAGTGAGTTACACCTGGACAGATTT
>NHOP01000029.1:0-24415 GCA_018697155.1 Pyramimonas parkeae | reverse complement strand
AGCCTGTCGGGTTTCAGTTATCATACCATGCTGCGTGTGCTATACCCTAAACCCCATATATATATATATGGGGACATGACCCTTACCACAAGGGCGGGGAGCAAATTCTATCGCTGCACAGGGTAACCTTTGAAATCCGTGTATCGTGTCAACACAGAGATTGCATGATCCAAGGAGAACATATCTCACCATCCCCATCAAGACAGTGCTGACCCATGAAAATCCATACGAAGCAAACTCCTAATCTGTATCATTTGCAGTCGGTTGCCGGCGTGTTGTACATGTATACGAGGACATGACCCTGACCAAAAAAGCAGGGAGTCATTTTAACTGAATCGCGGGCGAAAATCCATTTTTACCTCCGATAACCTTAAAAATCCGTGCATCGCACCAACACACAGATTGCGCTTCAAGGAGAACGTACCTTGCCATCCCCGTGGAGACAGTCTGTTGACCCGTGAACACCCATATGAAACAAACTCCTGGTCTATTTCATATGCAGTCAGATGCCGGCATGCATTGGTATACAACGGGGTATGACCCCTACCAGCTGGGCAGGAAGCCACATCACCTTATCACAAGTGGAAATTTCATAACCTGGCAAAGTCACTCCAAAAAAACAATGCGTCAAGCCTACCATACATCTACAAATGCAAAATAAACATGCTACAAGATGCGCCCTACAGGATGAAAATCAAAGTACCTGCAGGGACACTGCCATGCACACCCGAGCAATCTTCTTGCACACATGCTTACCTGGCAAAGTGATCACTCCAAGTCCAGATTCGAATGAGAACACCTACTGCAGGTGCACCTCCGGGAGTGGGTATTCAAGACATGTTGCATGATGACAGTATATATACATACCTTTCAGATACGGAACTTCCATAACTTGGATAGTTGCGCAAGTGCGCGATCAGATATGTTAATTCAGTCTATCACCGAATGACGTATTTACTCAATCAGAGAACGATTCATTTTTTTGCCATCACACTTGAAGCATTCACCTTTCCAGAATTTGCTCAGATGAAGGCGTTCTGTGCGACAAAAATGATTGCATGTGACGCGGATATGTGTTTGCGGTCGGACATCACCGCACTCATGAAGAAGGAACATCAGACCAACAGGTTGGGTAGACAACAAATAATGCGCATGTGCATAGACAGAGGTTGTCACTGCGACAAGGGTCTATAGCTCAATTGTCCAAATGATTGAGGCATATACAAATGACCCGGCGTATTCTATGCCTTGTAGGAGCGACATCCATATGTGTGCAAGCAAATAATATCTCCTTACCAAAACCCAGGGATCCACACAAGAAGGCTGTCACATCGCGTTGCTGATGTACAAGCATTGACACTGTGTCAAGGCGCAAGCGATGCGCGGTTTTCTCCTCTTACTCAAACCTGCTAACATGGAAATCAGATGTCAAATGTCAGGTTGAGATAGTTTTCTTGGACACGTGAACAGCATCTTGATACCTGTAACATAATTCAGGTACCAGCAAAGGTACACACACCCGCCCAACCTGGAGTGGATAGATCCATGAGATTGGAATCACACAAAAAGTCTAGAAAAAATACAAAATGAAACCTACGTAGATTAAATACTCTGTTCAGACTGGAAATGTAGTTTACAAGCACACTAAGGGGATGCGAACCTAGAGTTTGCGCGATCAACGGCAGCAGCTGGGTCTTCTCGTCGTATACGCTTGAACATGTGCCAGATATTCCTGCAAAATAAATGAGACTTGTGTATATCGAATCAATTAACACACAAAAGCCATTCATTAAAAAGATGTTGAAAACACACTTAGGGTCTTCATGATGGTAGACAAAGACGAACGAAGTCTGGAATGGATAATGAAGTAACATGCATAAGTCTGCAGAGTTTCATATATGCAAATATTGAACATACTATGTTCGAATCAACACACCCTTGTACAGAATGATGTACCAAGTTTTGTGCAAGACACGCTTCTATAGTTCCTCATTGGCACTTCAGCTGTTCATTCATGCCAAGGAAAGAAATGCGAAATATTCGAACGGTGCACTGCACCAAAGGACACACGGCTAACATAACATATCATTTAAACATGTGCATCGACATGCAGATTATGCGTACGATTTGTCCGCACAATTTGTATGTCTTGACATGCAAAGCTTTTGGTCCTTAAAAAGCCTTCACATTGCATTGAAAATCGCTCAATGCATGAAGGAAGGCTCACTTGAAGAAGACGGGCAATCGTGATGTTGGTTCATGCCAACTGCATATCATGGCAGATGACGCAGCGCCGAGAGTATTTGCACGGGACAGTGATGGGGGCAAGTCCTCTGAGTATCCCAGTGCTTGAGCGTGCTGCACACACCGCAAGTCAAGGGCTCGTCAAGAACACAGCTACGTTGACATAACCACTCCCACATACAGCAAGGGCGACAAGGCACCATACAGAAATGATATGAACGCGCTCATGCTCAATAGCTTGGTTGCTGTAGTATCTGTTCAATGATCATATCATCGGCCACGTTGGCTAGTGAGTGTCGTGCAAAGAGAAACAACAATTGCAGATTTCAATGCCAGGACAAACTGTTCAAACGTGGTGCTGTGCAAAAAAGTGCACCGATCAACACAGCCGAAAACATGAAGCTGCCGGAATCAGCCCAGATTAACTCCTGCAAAAGCAGAGCAGGTGACTGACCTGAAACTTCCACCCTATCTGATGAATGTCGGTAACGGACCCTTGATACAGCACATTGTGAAAGGACATTTGGCGATTGGGTGGAGCAGTGGCAGGGCGCTTTCCTTCAGCAATCATCTGCGAATGTCTTCTCTCCAATAATTTTGGGCTCTCAACCACCATCCGGTCCAGCGTTGACCACGTCCTCCTGCGCTTCTCACAAACGAAATCGGTTTCTGGGCTTATCTGAGACAACCCAACAACCCAAGCATATCGCAGATCTTGCATGTCTACGCCACTCGATCTCCACACACAATGCTTAATGTCCAGAGATTCAGGACATGAATGGTAGCATCCGCTGTAAATCTGGAATGACAGACATATGACTACTTATGATCCATTCGTCGTCCTCGCAAATCAAGTTGAAAACAATCTGCTATAAATCACTTATCGATTTTAATCAATATGGGAGACAACGACCATCAGAATATACTCTTGCCAACGTATGAAAGAATCGCTGTGTTTACCAAAGTGGGCGCACTGAGTTGTGAGAACTTCACCAAGAAAACGATATTTGTTGGATTTGCATATTCACAAGTGCCATGCTGCCCCCATGATTCACAAATCCACATCCATAAACCCATGAATCCATATTAAGAATACATGGCAACACACGTTAAACTAACAGTTCTCTGTTTCATGTTT
The DNA here is from genome assembly GCA_018697155.1 of Pyramimonas parkeae. NCBI lineage: Eukaryota > Viridiplantae > Chlorophyta > Pyramimonadophyceae > Pyramimonadales > Pyramimonadaceae > Pyramimonas > Pyramimonas parkeae. Next base: position 21,033 of record NHOP01000029.1, on the reverse strand, counting down.
ACCGTGAACATATCATATTTACATGTACACAACATGTTGTACCTCAGCGCCGACTTCATTATCAATTGCTGTTTAGCCAAAATCCTCATTGCAGCACCAGTCCGCTTCAGGACTTGTTGTCCACAATCGCTTTTCTGAAACTCAGATACCTGTTGCTGACCCTCCATGTGGCTTGCCTTGGCTTGTGTTCGAGTGGTGAGATAATCCTGTATAAGGTCTTTCGTGGCAGACACTGCCTTTTGGGCATCAGAATTGGATGTTTTAAGAAAGCTGGTCCGACGGGTTCGCTTCCTCAAAGTCTTTGAGATAGTATCCTGAACATATTCAACCAAGGATACTTAAAGGGCGATGAACAGAAACCATAAAAGGAGCACCAGTGGCATACCCAATATAGTGAAAGCGCATGTATCATGCTTGGTTCATTCAATACATGTTAGACAGGAGGTTGGCCTGGAATTTTTTTTTGTGATATTGGTTGGGATGATGTGAATAACCCTGGCCATTGAAGACACGATTTACAGTATTTGTTGTCCATTTCCAAACTAAATTGTTGGTATATGTTCAAGCCCCAACATGAATAGGTGCAGCCTTGGCCGATGATTTATCAAAGGCCATGCTGGCTGGCAGGTCATCTTTGATTAGCGATCGATCATACCAATTGCCTGAATAACCACCATGAAAACTGGTTGCTGAAAAGTTTTCTTTGGTTTGCCTTTTGTTATGTTTTTTTGGGGGGGCCTTTGTTTGTCTTTTCTTAAACACTGAAGCTACATTCTCGCAAGTTTAAGGCATAGCGTACGCAAAATAATCACTGTGCGAAACAGTCAGTGGCAGAAAACTCAAGTGGTGCGAAAGACGAAATATTACGAAAAAAGCAGTCGTGAACCCATTTTGGGTTTGGATCTAGAAGTGAAGTAGGTGTACATCCCTTACGCAGCGCCATGACACAGATATGTCAATTACTGTTTCAAAACATGCGCTGTATCAATGTTCGGAAGGGCGAAATGGTACACATGTACTTAGCAATGCAACACTGCAATGCAACTGCATTCAGTACAACCTCCAGCACTGAATACATTCATTGATGATCCCTTTGCGTCATAGCACAAATCAACGCAAATATTAGTACAGCACATTTTGGGCCTTACCTCGTCGCACCGCAATGCATTGATCACTCTGTCCGCTACGGGTATCCCATTTCCTGTGGTCACAATTCTTGGTTGATGTTCTTGTTGTCCCTTGATGTTGGAGAATGCATTACTGCTGGAGCTGGTAGGAACGCCTCCAAGGAGCATCTCTTGGTTGTGTTTTGCTTGCCTGAGTAGTTCACATACTTGTTCGTCATGTATTCAGTGAGATTCATGCAAAACAGTTAGACAAGCAAACATCAGTCAAGCCGAATTGAGACGCACACGTAATGTAGGTTGTTGAGGACTCACCTGTCGGCGCCCACCACAACTCGCTGTACATCTGCCTGTATTTGGTTGAACCGATGCTTGTACATGTTTGAAGGGTGCTGCTTGAGCAAACTGAGAGCGAAGCATACCCACGCAAAACGCAATAAAGCACATAAGGATCCCTGGGAATAGTTGGCATTTTTCTGAGCTCATCCATCGTGGTGTGCAAATCAGTTCAGGAACGTGACACAATTGGACAACAAGTAAATCTAGTAACCAACGAAGCAGGAACTCATGCAAGTTAACTGTTCCCGGGAGAGCGGCCTCCTAAAGTCAAGTCAATTGAGTAAATGCCTGATTCCAAAGTGTAAGTCGTGATGCCCGTTGGGAGCGTTTGCCAGTTGCTGTACACCTGCCTCACAAATACGTGGCATTTTTTGTACCACCACATGTGACTCGTCACCCGTTGTTTTCCCAATCATCCAAAAAAGCGCGCACGAACAAACTGTTCTTCCAAGAAAAGTGCACATTGTAGAAATATACGGAATGAATTGCGCGACGTTTGGCAATGTTGTGCGCTGCGCCCCTGATCTTGAAACCCCTGTAGACATCCGCAAGATAAAGGCTGAAGAAGCTGAGCTGCAAAGATCAGAGTTCTGCAATAAACTGTGCAGCACCAGATGGCCAGCAGGTCAACGAGATAGGAGATACGTTACACAAGGCGACAATTGGGTAGGCACCTTAAAAGTAATTGGGCCTGGTTAGAGTTCAGGGCAGCATCAGATTGTGTCGGGGGGATATTGCCATCTGCGCAAAAGCACTCACAAATCTTCGTGTTCACCCACACGTACTGCTTCCATATTGGCACTTCCACAATCACACAACCGCAAACATGGGAGCTGCAAGTACTGGTTCAAATCATTAGAACCACGCCACCTGAAGACGGTTCTGCGTTGACTATAACGCATGGAAAATAAACTTTCACTTTACATTGGAACTATTGTTCCAAAAAAAAAAAGTAACAGCGAAGACGCGCAGTATTCATGTACTCTCGGTTGCGCTCTGAAACTCAATTCAAATTTTCCCTAAACACGACTTATTATGTGCGTGTGTGTGTATGTAATGTATTCAGCAGACGAGTCTGACGAAACATCAAATGTCAACAACATTGTTTTTGCAGGTTGTTTGGAATCTCATTTCAGTCACGTGAAAATATATTCTGAACTTCACAAATTACACATTCTTGGATGTTCTATTGCCATTTGTGTTCCGCGATTGGATCTATTAATGATTGATAGCTAGCACGATCGTCTGGTGTGCATGAACAGTTTCCTTACACAAAATTCATGACTGGTGTGTAACACGGTGAATGCTTTGTTTGCGGCTGCTAATGTGAAACATATGCATGAAAATCCTGATACATTTCTGGATCAAATTGAGTGTTGAAACAGCCTAAACTGCTGCCACGTGAGATGGGTCCCGTCTGGCCTACTTCACGTTTGACCTCCAACGCTCAAACTTGTTTGGGTAGTTCAGCACAAACCTTGATTCAGGCCTCACTGCAGTACCATGCCACAAAAAAGAGATGTGTGACATACTGGCACTGAACACAACAGGGGATGCTTTAGCAGATCTTCTTTGCACGCGAAGGGCTGCAGTAGCGCGTATGCCAATCTCAGAAGGAATATCTCTGTTTGGTGTACAAGCAACACTACAGCTATGAGTACATCAACGGGGTAGCTTGCACTTACACACCAACAATTGGCGCTGACGCACAGCTACAGAACATAACCGACAGTGTTGCACATGCGGCTGAACACGTATGCAAAGCTGACTTGAAATGGCAAAACAAAACCGCCCCTTGAGAGCCTTGCCGGTACATGTTCTTAACTCCAACAATCAAATCCTGGATGCAATTGGAAAAGTCGCTCCAATGTGCTAGTTCTTGTGCAAGCAGTAGACATTGCCATACGAGTCACACCTGCGGTGTGCTGGGCAGAGAGGTCTTCAGCGTACGCCCGTTGCAAAACTGGAAAGAACATGTTGCTGGTCTTCAAGTCACGCAACAGCTTCGGCATCTGCATGGAACACAATCCTCATTTGATCTGAACCAGCTCCAGATACCGATTGATAAGTCGGATTCCAAATACTATACAACCAGTATCGTTGGATGCAAGAATCGCCCATGACTCACCCCACAAGACCCTCAGAGATGCGCCCAATCGAGAAACATCAGTTATGAAGGCATATTGAAACCTGAAGCAATTTACACTATCTTACATCTACAACCACAAACCCGCATTTGAAAAAGGAAACGGTGCAACATACATGAAAACTGTGCCATGAGGGTGCTTGGGTATACACAATACTGTTACGCGAAAGAGTCTGGACAGATGCATGATACAACAAGTCATGCGACAAACCAGTCATGGAACTGGGGAGCTCATGAAATCATGAGATGGGACCATAGTCTCCACTGTGAGCAGAAGTACTATTGCATGCACATAAAAGACGACTACAACTCCACACAAGAATTGCATAAAGCTTGCATGCTTGCATCGTCCGCTGTGCGCACCCGAACAATGTCTACAAGGATGCTACTGAGTTGCCTCGGCACCAGCCGTGAGACCTTGACTGAAGCATCTCCGATGACGGCGTAGACGATGTTACTTGTGATGGCCAGTGCCCAGAACACCAGCACCAAGAAATACAACCAGACCCCAAATCCATAGAGACCACCAGCATTGTACAGGTCCTGAATATGCGCATAACATGCAGCAAGCTTAGAGCATCTTTTCGCAGCTCACATTATGTAGCCCATATGCGGCCCAAAAAATACTCTGATTTTTGGACCTCACAACTTTGATACCCCATGTGCTGAAAATGTTGAAAGCAGCATACATGACTACGTAATCGGCTTGAAAACAGAATGCTCAGATCTTGGCACACACCACAGGTACAAATTTACCAGCTCATTCAACCAAAGTTACACGAGAATTTCCTGAAAATACATTATGCACATAGATCTGTGCACAACTCAGTGCCGAAGGGGTTCAAGCTCTACTTAAGCAACAAGTGTGATAGTAGAGAAAACATACCCATGCGATCGCAGCAAAATACAATTTCACACGTACAATTTGATTACGAGAATGACTGTTGATAGAGAAAAGGTAAGAGTAGCAGCTGCACATTCAACTTTGTGCCTGGATACTGTAAGGGGCTTGAGCCGATGTGACACTCATGAAGAGCACTAGATTTCTTATGATGGCATCTTTGTGCACGCCCGCTCGAACACAAATTCAAAATAGACAAAGCTCCCTTGGCTGTGCAGGCTATGTGTCACTTGTTTGAAGGTCAGTCATCCAGGCGTTGCAAAAGTTCATAAAAGGAAACAAAGTGCTGACATTCATGCATCGATAAAAACATCAGAGACATCTGAGTCGAAAATCTCCTGGGAACATGTGCGCAGGTCTTGTGATCCGAAATCGCATATTCTTCCAAAGTAGAATTATCAACTGACGAGGAGATTACGATTTGAATATACAGTGCTTAATTGCTTCTGGACAACACTGTTACCAAATCAATCCCATACACGAGAAACTGAAAATAGGTGGGATCTACTCAGTGTATGTAGATCATGTACCCCAAGCCGGGAAGAGCCCACAAAAATTGCCCCATGAGACTATAGCATGACATATCAGAAATCATTTGTGCACTGGTAACATATATACGTGATGGAAGGCGCTCCGCAACAGTGGCAGCGCGCACCCTACAAACGGTGATTAGGGCCAAATGCCAGCCCCTAGCACAGAAATTCATGAATCAAAAATTTTATGAGCACGCATGAGGTGTTCAATAGCTGCAGAGGTTTCAAATTCGCTTGTTTGCAGCCACAACCTGTAGCGTAGGGGCGCAATGGCTTGTGTGTTGACAGCGTCCATGAAGAGATGTGCCGGTGGTACTCACAATTGACTGTTGATTTAACACGCGAACAATACGCTCTCCCACATTCACCATGAATGCTTCAGGCCTCCCTCACAGTCATATCCTAGAAACCAATGTATAGATTGGTGGTACCACAAAATCACAGAAACACAACAGCAGCACATCAGTCACACAAGTCTTGTTCAAGTCGTGCAAAAAATTGCAATGTGAGCGTTTCGCTGTATACAGCCGATAGCAAATGACATATTACTGAACTGTTCGCAGCATCTCTGGACCAGCAACTGGAGAATCGTACCTGTTTGACACCCTTCATGTTGTCGGTGGCTCCTAGCACCATGAACGCGACTGTGGTAAAGCAAGAGCGGCGGAAAGTATTGAAGTCCTTGCTCTGGGTGCCAAACAGGAAGTGCCCGACCATGGACAGACAAAGCATGCAAAACAACAAGAAAACGGCCACGTGGACCAAGTCCTCCTTTATTATTCGTAGCGTGTCTCCAACAAAGTTTAGTCGCTGATGGAACCTCACCTGTGCAGATCAAGAATAGATAGGGAAGTTGAGTTATCAATGGGGCAAGCAAAGATATACAAAGCACATAAGTACAGCAATGACAGCTGAATTCGCCCCGTTGAAACCCGATGCAGACTTGAAGGCAAAGCATACTCTTTGGAACCAATCTACAACTAATGGACTATGCTAGACATCGTATTGCATGTTTTGCATACAGCATCACAAAGGAACCAGATAACAGGAACAATCGCACAACTTACATTGATGGAATATCATGGGCGTAACCGTACCGATTGCAGAGCTCGCATTAGTAGAAGGACAATGTTGGCGCCGATCATTAAATAGTAAACAGTTCGCCACCGGCCCAGTTGCAACAAGTCCTCAATCTCGTGCAAAAATTGCTTGGTCTCACTAAGGTCGTTCTCTAGCGCCCATGAATCCACCTCCTGCCCATCCGCCTGAGCACAACAGAAGCACATCCGGCGTTGCCTAAACCAGGTTCGTGCAACATGGTATAGATTGTTCAAATAAAGGAAGAGGCAGCTAATCCACCATCTAGAATTGAAATGATCTCGCTTTCACACTGTTTGCCCTAAACCAGCCAATTGCACAGGCGCTAACTCATTTTGGGTCCATTGCTTGTACAATGAGTTGCCATATTTGATGTTTGTCACCGTTTATGAAATTTCAAACATAGTTGAACGAGAGTTTCATGATCCGCTTCACCCGATTGGAATCACATTAGGAATGACAATCACAGAAGAAAACGTCAGTCTTGGCCCAACTACACAGAAACTGTTCAGCCACTTGATATCACCGTGAATTTTAAGGCATTTGGTACTGTCTCTCACTACCTGTAGGTGACCCGCCAGCCAGCACGGCATTTGATAAACCATCCGCCCAGGCATCTAATTGCTAATATCGAGGGAACAACACCGGGCGCGAAGTCAACTGTCCGTAGACACCGCGCAAGCTTCACTCGTATGTACCTCGCGGATCTTCAGAGGCATGAAGAAGTTGGCGTCTGCATACAAGTCGTCATAGAACCGAAGCAGGGGATCCACACTGAATGCTGAGTCAGCGCGGCTGAGACATAAATCAACGCTCAGCACCAACAGCTGCATCAGCGACACCAGGATGTTGCAGCTAACTATGGGGGTTGCAATCAACGCTGAGAACAAGGCCCAGCCGGAGGGGGAGCCTAGAGAGCGGTGCCAGCGCCAGGTGATAATGGAATCGTACGCCACAAGTAAAAAGATGCCGGCCATCAGTGCCAATGTGTACCGTGGGTACTCATTGCTGAAGTCCCATGGCTTCATGGCTTGGAGAGCCTGCGAGCCCGGCATAAACAAGTCGCATGTAACCCAAGTCCAGCCATATCAAGTAGCGATCTTGCTGCCACATGCGTGTTGAAATCATGCGCACGAATGCCAAGGTTGCACATATATGCACGGGCTTGGCATGCGTGGCAACCACAATTGTATAGTTGAGTGCCTTAACAGCCCTTAAACATCATGCATCACAAAGCTGAGTTTTAAAGTCATTAACTCAAGCAAATTGGATACAAGTCAGTCCGATAACAGCCGGAGATGTTGTTGATGCTGAGAACAGATGTGATGTTGAGAGACGCTTCAGTCAATCTGGAGTTTTGTTCCTGCCCCTAGGATACAGAAGTTGCTTCAATTATCCAGCATAGCTGTGCAAATGAAAAGTCTACACAAACCCATTATTGCAAATAAAGCAGTCTATATTTGATGGAAACAACTGATTTCATGCACTAGCACAACTGCAGTTGCAACTTGTTCTTGCTATGTGCGCACGTAGGTGTAGGAAACACGATCGAGTTCCCTACATACGTATCCCTTGCAGTATGTATCGCTTCAATGCATATCCAAACATTCACTAATCCACCAGCATTCATGGACCTTCCAACGTCGGCAAGTTTTTTCTTGCAGAATACAATCAACATGAAACAACAACACACCGATGGATACCCATATCTGAATTGCCTAGGTGTCTTCACGCCGCTCTCTCGTGACGATGGCGCAGCAAAGGAAGTTCTTATCCAATGTGTGAAAGAATGCAAACAGTAGTGGACCCAAGAAGCCGACAACAATCTGCATGCTCGGAAATCTCTGTTTCCTACCTGCACATTCCGCTTCGAAGCAATTGTGCCGCTTGGCTTCTTCTCGAACAACACATCTGCAGAGATGAATAGATTTGTATCCGCATTCCACGTCATCACTTGCACCCTCACGGTTGACCAATAGTCGCTGAAGAAATTGCCTGAAGAATTTCCCGTGCACTCAAGGCTCATATGGAACATACTCATGTCGGAAGTTAGCCGGTAAGTTCACTTTGAACGCGGATGAAAACACTGTCTAGGTGCTTGTAAAGGAAACAAATTTCATGCCAAGGCATGCACCATCAATCCTGGTGATAAAGTCGTAAAAGTGGCTTTGCATGCAACATTCGAATTTTATGTCGCCATCCACATCAGCATGGTATTGTGATGTGTGAAAATCCATCTAAAATAAACTCTTTGCGTATTGCATATGTAGTCGACTGCCAGCCTGTAAGCTCTGATTGTTGGCGCAACAAGCTCTGTTTGCTAATGACGGTGGTCCAAGGACTTGTGGTTCACAGCTGTAACCACGCACGTCTGCTCCAGCTTGTTTGGATTGAGAAATGAATGGTCGCACCCAATGAATGCACAACAAAAAGAAGTTCAAAGAGGGAAAAAAATCTATCCCAGTGCATGGACAATAGTATGCTGTCATTTGACTGTGTTGCTGCATTCAACTCCACCCTGTGTGTATTCTCAGGCTTGTGTTGTCAGGTTACAGTTAAGATCAGCACCCATAATCAACTGAGCATGTGACGTAATGAGATATGACAGATCTGATGGCAGACTGCCATGTCTCAATACGTCATTTGCTCAATTCCAATAATTGAGGCAAACTGTAACTATTATAAACAAAATGCAATCAATAAGCAAACCTAGCATCGTCAACTTATACATTGCCAACTGAACACTTACCATGGTGACCCCAATCAATATTCAAGAGCCATCAATCCGTGCAAAGGTAACTGCCATCATATCGTACGCATATGCTGGTGTTAATCCGTCATTCTTAGCAATTTGTTCCTTCCCGTTCATCACAATTCATGGGACAAGTGGGTTAATCATCATCACATCACATTAGGAGCTTGCGACATCTCAGCATCTAGGACTCGCCTGCCTGCAACATAGTAAGAAGCTGGATGGCGCGGCTGCCAAGCAAGCTCGAGTCAATCACTACTGGATAAGCATACTTCATGCCCGGGAGTTCTGGATAGGTCCTGAAGGGATGAAAACAACCGCCTCGAAGACAATCCAGCCCTTGAGTACCGTTTGTATTGTAATGTTTTGAAGGATCAACTGCCGCGTTGAACAAATGCGAATGTACATTGAAAACCTGAAACATGAACATCCACACACCCAAGTCACCATTCTTGGATGTACAACTGCAGAGTGAAACGTTTATGTTAGACAAAGCAGATGCCAACGTGTGGTGAATGAGAAAAAGCCTTCTGTTCTGCAACAGCGAACCATGCAACAATATGAATCATGTAAATGCTTCAAACATGATGATATGTTTGTAAGTGTACGGTATAGGACAACATTGATTTCCAGCCACCATCAGTACAACAAGCAAGTTCATGTGACAGGCCGTTGTCGTATTGACAACACCAAAAGTAAATCACTCGTCTACTAGTGCGTGATATTGTCTTACCGCATCTGATCCAATGGGCATGTTTAGCATGCCCTTAGATGCACATGGAGCCCCAACGTGGCGAAATTTTCTTGAGCATTCATCAGAAGGCACTGAGTGTGTGGATGTCAAAAGCAAGCCACCTATCACCTTATTTCTACGCGCTATATATCGTGAACGGCGGTAATCTGATGTCGGTTTGGATATTGTCCGACCTGTAAACAACACAACAACCGTACAAATGGTACAGTGCAACTTTAAACCCTCATACTGACTCATCCCATGAATGCGAAGTTTCAATGGCGCAAGATTTGATTTTCTTTTGCCTGCGCAAGTCATTGTGAAGCATTGCCTAAGATGCTTGCCACTCGTAGTATGTGCATAGAGAACAAACAAGCAGGAAATCAAGAAATACAATGTGGTACACGTAATTATCAAATGCATGTGTAATGAAAGGTTTCATGATTAAATTGGGGATTAGCATTGCTAGAAGACAACAACTCTAGACAACACCACAATTGGTCTGATGCTGAAATTGCCATGGACTTCAGAGCACTGAACCCATATCTAGTGGATAAATGTGGACAGGCAATGTGTAGCTGCAATCAAACAGTCTAAGTTGCATGAAAGCTCCACGATCAAAATTTTGAAAGCATCTGACAACATTCAAGTTCAAGTTGGTGCCAGCACAGATTTCATTCCTCAAAAACAGAAAAAAAAAATGAGAAAAAAATACAAATGTCTGAAGTTGTGAAGATAGACCTGACAAATAACCCAGCTGTATACTAAATATTGTATTCAGTCGAATATCATGCCAGTTGTAAAGGCATTTGGTATCGCCACTTGCGTTTTGGTTGGTATTCAAATACTAATTGGGATAATTGGGCAAGGCAAACACCTGCCACGCATGGAATCCATCACAAGATCCTAGAATGCATGATTTACACTGTTGTTTAGGTTGGGTTTTCAGTACTGCGATAGCTTGATATTATAAATGCACTGAAAATTAACCTTCGGGAAAGTACACTATTCAACCTGCCACACTCTGAACCTGGAATATTCAGAAACGTGATAAAACATTGCATGAGAGTTTCATTGCACCTTGCAGTGCTAGTCACCGCATTTGCATCATCACCACCAGCACTGCATGTCATGCTTCATGGCTAAGCCCGACTGTTGTCATTGGACAACACTAGCATCATCATTGACAATCACATACCCATGCCTCATGTAGATTTGTACACATGCAAACAGCGCACCAGAGGTATCAATGGTGTACCCTCCATAATTCGATTTTCCCTCTGAACCCTTTACACTTGATGCATCCGCAGTGCTTCCTCGAAGCAGCTCACGGGACCTCCATGTGGAATTCCTCATGCCTGCTTGTGCCGTCACAGCATGCTCGGCGGGCTCAAACGTGTACCTTTGTGGTTGAATGTCAGGAAGGTTCTCACACCAAGGCGCATCTAGGCCTTGGACGGCTTCAGTTTCAATGAAATTTGGGGTACCTGATTCGCACAACATGTAGAATAGTTGACTGAATTTCATATTTTGGCACGTAGATCCGAACCATGGTGTGAAAGATAACCTGACTTAATGGATGATCAAACGCGAGTCATGATGACTGGTGAGTCTTTGTTCATTCCCAAGCAGCCGCACGAAATACCATTTCTGTTGCCATTACATCTGGATTAATCCAGTATCAAATTTATGTGGACTGCAACCCGTCATTGAGGTTGCTACGAAGGCGCTGCGCACCAGTGGAGACAACTTTCATCGCACATCCAGCAAAGACTTCCCAATCCAACACACTGACTCCATCAAGCACTGCGCTTCCATGTAACTACACTGAGAACGGAAAACACACACCTCATGAACAGGAAAAGCCAACCTCGTGTGCACAATTTCGCAACATTTCCAGTACTGCGAGGGATTCCAGGGCACTGCTTGCACTGATGAAGACTGAGATTGCACATCTTCGGCTGACACTCCATAAGCCCCAGAAATTGTTACTTGCTTTATCCTACGTCTGTAGTCTCATTTGGCAAAGCACACATACCTTCCAAAACGGATCGTTGCAGTGTTAAGGTGGCGTCAACCAGAACTTTTGCCATCTCTCTCGTTTTGTCTGAAGTCGAGAAAAGCTGCTGGTAGCTCTGGGTCAATCGTCCTTGGGTTTCCAAAGCCTGGCTCAAATTAAGTGACAAGTTAGTGATCCAACAACAAAATGCACTTTGTGGATTGATGAATAATCGCATGAGATAGCAAAATTGCATGTTTGGTTTGTGATAGGTTGTCGCATGATTCTTATTGATAACGGGTTGCAAATGAATACAAAACCAGCGCTGCTCTGATGGAAAATATGAAATGCAGAAACAAGTGCTGATGACTGAGAAGTTGAACGTGTCATTTGAATGTGAAATCAAGTGACTGGACCTTAGATTCTCATAAGGAAATGTTTGTGGTACTGTTGCATACATCGTTCCTATGTTCATGTGGTCATCCAATTTACCTGCAAGTTTTCCTCGATACCCTCTGAAGTTCTCCCACAAACCTCAGGCGCTACACCGTTTCCATGAAACGCAAAGCTTATGTACAGGATGCGATCCTCACCACTGGGAAATATGAACTTGAATCCCCAACTTCAGAAGCTGTTCCATGAATTTACGATGTGCATCCTGTTCTGGATCGTGTATGTTTTTACGTTTATGTATGTTTTTACGTGTGTATGACTGGGTGAAACAAACTTCGTAAATTGGATCAGGCACTCTAGAGTTGAGTCACCTGCTTGAGCAGGCTAGATTCGGAGGCTGCGCGGCGATGCGCTTCTTGAAGTGACTCCACAAATGTTTCCATGTGGGATGTGTTATAGGCTGTGCTGCTTGGACCGGAAATGTCCTCCATTTGGGACTGAAGAAACTGCACCTGAAACGGGTTCCCCACCGCAGCTGCAGCAATATAGTCTTACAAATGCATAAGTCTGGCGCAATACATACATCAGTACACTCCACAATTTACATTGCCCCCTTTGATGTTGCTTGAAGGAAACAGATTTTAGCAGCAGACAAAGCTAGCCAGTCATAAACCAACCGATTGATCCTGGGTGAGTATATGTTGTGCACACCTTCATATTTGCACGCTCCAAGCTGTCTTTTGTCAAAGACATGATGGAGTGTAACGTGGTTAGCAAGCCCGCCTCCTGGTTAACCGCCGCCGTTGTTTGAGAAGCTACTGCTGTGTCGGCCAGGCGTACGTTTGGATTGGGCAGCGACCCGTTCTTTTGCATTTCAGCTGCAAGGCTTGCGTCGGCATCTGAGCCGGAAAGAGCATCTGCCATTTCTGCCATGAATGTATCAAACGTGCTTTGTCCAGTCTGCATTCAGATACCAGAGCAGCATTTCTGAATACAATTCATGAACAAGAGACCCTTTACGTAAGTATGCAATGCACCAACCCGCACGCACTAGATATGAATCACAACTTCGACATGTACAATGCTTGTTGAGTCAGAATGATGTCACAAAAATTGGAAAATATGATCGACCTACATGGAAATCGAGGGATTGGTCGTACAAGGCCTCAGCAGACGTCATGGTGCTACCAAAATATCATCATTCGAATGCGACAATTACGAGAACGGAATCACTAACATTTCATATTGAAGGAGTGCATCGGTTGATATGCTGAAAATCAAATCGCTTGTTGAAATTCGTAAATCCGTGATTCTTAAATTTTGTTTTAAGATGTAGTGAATCTGCTCATTGTACACTTCTTGTGTAGACATACACTTGCTGCTATGTCTGCATGTGCTCCATGGGAGAAATACATCAACATAAATTGCATTCCCAATCGTGTGAATGTATTTGCACGTGTCTCGCAATACCTGAAGAAGTTGGCGACTCTCCTGCATACTGAGAGCAAAATCTGCTGATTGCACCATAACTTCAATATACACAACAATAATATGCTTTCCATCGGAATCAATCTCCATCTCCACGGAAGTAACGTTTACACTGTCTATGGAAACCTGCTGCTCAATGATTTGCACCAGCACATGTCCACACATTCACTTGAGTGTCGGAACGAGTTGGTGTTAAGCTTTGGAAAGGCTTTCAATAAATCAGTGCAGTTCAGATGTCTATGCCATGGGCTAACTCCATACAAAGAAGATTTTTCAGATATCTCGCATAATCCTTCATTCCTAGTGGCAATGCACTATTGTTGAAGCAGGGACTAGATGCTGGTTCCGTCAATTTAATGAAGATTGAGCAGATGCCAATATGTTTGATGGCTATGCATAGGCTCTATGCATTTCCACATGGTGGTGTGTATGCACTGTACAATTTTGGGTTGTACAATGCATCCTAGTATCATTCAGCATCAGTGATATACGCGTTTCAAGTTTGTTACCCGACTCCTATAGGAGAAAACAGGGTGCTTTTGATTCGCAGCAATCCAGGGTGCAAAAACTTTGTTGCCAACTTTTGGGAACGCACCGGTTCTGTCACTGATGCATCGGCATTTAATAGGTTGACAATACCGGAACGTAAAGCTTGATTTTCGTTAGTGTCTGCATTTGAGAGTTTGCGACTCATGCGGTATGTGTCTGATATGCCAAGCCCATAATCCAGGTGAATGCTGGTGGATACAGTTCCCTGCACCCATCAGAAACATCCCCCAATATCCATGTGCCACAAACAAGTGGGATCAAAAAACTCCACAAACTACTCCTCGAAACATGGCCCACCATGGTATGTCCATGTATTTGCGCTGCAGAACAATTAATTCAAGCACAAAATGGAGCTGATTTTGATTCCTTTGAGGGAATAATTGTGTCATGGATGTAATGCAATCAGGGCAGGACCGTATACAGCATGGCTTGACAGTTCGGCTACAGCCATAAATCATTGGCTGGCTTCGTCATCTTGTGTAACCGGCGCGATTCGAACACAATGAATGCAGGTATGTACAAATTACGCACACAATCAGGCGTGCACAACGCATATCTTCAAATTGTTTCAGCAGTATGTTGCGGAAAACGAGAAGTGTCCTCAGGCTCATGGCGCTAAGCGCCATTGTCACATCCACATCAGCATGCTGTATTGAGTCCAAACAGTATCCCGCACAATCGAAACTAGCACAAAAGCATGCACAAGTAAAACCTGTGTGGAATGAGGTACACATAGGGCGTGGATCCACGAACCTGCTGCACAACATCCACCACCAAGACATCTGACGCCAGGTTACCTGCCTCGTCCGTTACCGTATACAGGTACGTGTAGGTTCCAGGGAAGCAGTCTCCCGTGGCAATCGCCGTTGCCGAACAGCTCCAGCAAGTGGAGCGGTCTGTGCAGGCTGAAAGGCTCTGCGCGACACTTAGGAATGCTGATACGTCACCGTCCGCGTCATCCCAGGCCCGGGCAATGCACGATGCCTCCGAGAAGTTGCGGCACGGGGCTAGGGATACGCTCGAAGGTCGGCCGTAGGGCATGATCAGCGATCGCTCGCGAATATCCTGCGGGTGCAGAGTGTGTGAAATCAGTTGTTTACCTGAAGGCGTGGATCCGACTCCTGTCTGATCACACCTTCTGATCCCGAACGGTTCTGACCACACATCACACTAGAGCGGGCGAAACAGTAACTCGTACTACATAGTGGTGGTATCTCACCGGTGCACTTATCTGCACAGGCGTTGGACTGATGGTGGCCAATCCACCACAGAAGCATGTGATGGATGTCCTCACTCGGGTAGGCATGACAGGAAACCTGGTAGTGTATCTTGTGGGACGCATGGTGCAGCACATATGCTTTGAATGCATACAAATTTGTAAGCAAATCTGCACACTTTTCCTTGAAGCGATATTGTAAGGGTATGAAATTCAGTTTTGTTTTTTGTTGATGTGGTGTGCCACCAGCGGGTATAGGTCATATACCAATATACACACTGGATGATATCAAGTTCTAATGAAAATGAAGAAACCGTGTCAGAAAAATGCGGGTGCTAACACAGAAGCTCAAACATTGATACCTGTGAGAACGTGATCATAGGAGCTTGCTCGTCCAAGATGCTTGAACTCAACAACCTTGCTCGGGTTTCACAAGCCACAGCACTGCACAGCCCCTCTTCTTCACAATAGTCCTCGCCCAAAGGACATGGGGACACAATTGTGATTTTTCGAGAAACGGTTGAGTTCGCGGGTGGTTGCCCGTAGTCAAAGACAATGAACAATATGTCAAATATGGTTCCCTCCGGCGCACTTGTGTCTACACACCCCTGTTGCACAAAGCCCAAGCCCGCCCTTGTGACAAAGTGTTCCATGGCTCACTGTGCGCGCAAAGAGCTGTGGCATACAGGGAGCGTGCACACAAATGAGATACCCTACACCCCACCACATATATAGTTGATTTTCAAGAATGACTCATGTGTCAATGCGATAGAAACTATATTTAGGGACCACAAATAACTCCATCTTGGAGAAATCAGGATAAGATTACGAAAGTCCAAAATGGAGCAACTCTAGACTGACCTGGATTCCTTTGTAGGCAAGAGTGTGTCCGAAGCACTCTGCTCCATTCTTTACGCACAACACTGGTGGGCAAACATAAATCTCATTGCTCAAATCACCATCTTCAGGATCAAATGCCAATGCCCCAGGCTCACACAGACGTTTCTTTTTGGGCTTCGTGTCAGGCTCACACGCCTTGTATTCCGAGTACCTGATAACCCCACTCAATTATACTGTTGACATCATACCCAATCATCATCGGAATCGAAGGGAACCAGTCAACCATTGAACCAGTAATTTGACAAATAATTTGCAATAAACTATATTCAATGAAACGATACCAGTGAATAGCACCGAGTACCGATACGCCATGCACTCCGGCTGACATAAATGGAAAACATTACATAAATGTATGGAGTAAGTGAAGGGCGATGGCACCCACGAAACGAAACGTTGATACCCATTTTGGATGGTCTGTCAGCAGTTAATTGCCGGGTTTGGCTTGGCTGGTATGCTCAAAGCACACGTCATGGGTCAAAAAAGTCAACACAGCAATCACGAGGGAGGCTTAACATGACATATCCATGCAATGGATAGATCTATATGTTGGCGTAATAGACGAACATGATCACAAGCGATGCTGTGAGAACAGCCAAACTGTATGCAAAGTGAAACAGTTTGGCTTTGTGTTGGCATACCAAGCAAAACTTTGCATGTCAACGGATGCAAAACATTTTCCATCCGGTGAAGTTCGAGAGCTCTTCTCTACACTTTCACTCCATCGCGGATCCATCTTCTCAGAATCTGATGATACATGGCCTGTTACCAAAATGTTCTCCGAACAACACAGGTTGATTCTGGCCTTGCCCATCACATTGAGAATCGAAAATACCAAACAATGCGCACCGCTTCACATCAACAAACTCTTGCACAAACAGATCTTCGACAAGAGTCAGGTCTGGTGCCTGGTTCACCGGTACAACGTCCCAAGGCGAAGTGATGTCCAAGTCTTCTAGGCAGATGTTGTCCACGCTACAGTCAAGCTGGTTCTTACACAGCATCTCGCCCTCAGGGCACTGGCCCTTCACCACTACAGTCCGGTTGACAACCAAGGATCGCAACCCGGCACTGTTTGAAACTTGAAACGAGAGGTTGTACACTCCCGCGGTGCGCGTATCCAGATTACACCTGTGCAACGGAAGGATTTGATGCAAATGCTTGGTGGGTGCTGCTCTTCAAGATCCTATCATGGACTCTTATTGGATGGAGCATCATCACATTGAGGCGATGCATACAAGATGACTTGAATAGGGATGAGATGCTCCGAACAACAACACAAACAATAACAAGTACCAAAGAAAGGGGAAAATCCTTTATTCGTGTTCTTAATCAAATCCAAACCCAAATTTCTCTATCAACACATGTCATTTATTCAAACTTTGCACTATGATCAGATGCAAGTCTCCATTACACTTTAAGTTCACAATTTCTCAAGGAAACACACCACAGACACTTTTAGGAATATGGGCTCAATCGAAACATTCTGTCTCTGCATTTACATGGATGATTAAGAATTCGAATGAGGGAGAGAGAGTCACCAAGAAGCTTGTGCAGCACTGGTTTCATCAACAATCAAATACACATTGAGATGCATGAAAATAGTATAATTTACATGCCCGATTATATGCAAGCTTGAAGAAAGCTGTTAACTATCCCAATATGCTTTTCAGGAGGCTTAACAGGCGGCTTGCTATGCTGTCATGCAAGGAGCCCGAAAGATCGATCATCATGATATATGGAACATTCATCTAGATCATCGAAACGCACATGATGGTTTCTGGATGACACCTATACCTCGGCAAAAGAAAGCAATTCATTCCTCAGTCTACAAACACTTGAGAATGCACTGTACTTCTTGGTATAAGGGCACTGACGGTGCTGAACCATGATGCTGCAGGGATGTACTGCAACCTACAATTCAACAGCAAGCAAAGACTCTGCATACTTGTGGATCTAAGCTTACCCGGCCAAGCCCACGACAGAAAAACGAAATGTTACACCGTCGGGTGAGCATGCAAGAATCCGCTGCGAAAGGTCGCCGTCCAGTTGGTCCCTAGCCGCTGCTCCGGGGTCACACAGCGCAGCCGCAGGAGCATTCGCACTGACCAAACATTCCGACACCAAACAAAGATCATCCACAGCACCATTCTTATCGTCAAAGACAAGGATAAAATCACACAATCATACCAGAGCGTCACTGTATAGTAGGCATGCACATCTCCTAGAATTGCAACAGACACGGTCCCATGCAGCCATTCCTGGACGACGCACTCGATTCCAGCGCTGTGCCGTCACCACAATGTCAGACCTAATGTGCACTTTCTCACGAATGAGCTTGTATTGGTTAAGAATTCGGTGGTGCAATCAGTAGATATGCCCACCGAATAAGTAGAGATCATTGCCCAAAAAGGTTTGTTGGAAGGCTACGTTGCGTTGCCGATTTAAACCCCTTGATTAATTTCTATATCAGGATTAAGTGCAATGTGCGCCTGCATACAACACGACAGGGCATCAAAACGATCTAAGCCAAAAACTGAATTGGAGTGTTTCGTTTGTGCATAAAAAAGGTGTCAGATGAATGGTTATCGTAGTTCAAGACATTGCGAGAACGGACTTGGCTATCATAGTTTATTTGTGATGGTATACTTTGGACAGCATAATTGAAACGACTCAAGGGTGGTGTTTGTACCAAGAACAAAAAAACCAAATGCAGAATACAAATGCAACAATGAAACCAACATGGTGTGGTGACCATCCACAGAAGGTTGTCCAGAACCTTTACCTACTGAAGAAATCCACCCCAGCATGGGTCGGATAGTAATTCCCATAATTCAACAATATCTCCTCCTAAGGCAAACCCACTCCAACAACTTTGCATGGACTTTGTCTTTCAACAGTGAGTAGTCAATCACATGGAATTTCCGAGAGCTTCAAAACTATGAGGAGACCATTTGAAATGATATGTGGCAAGAGTGTCCAGGAGCATCAAGTTCCATTGAAATCAGCCATCCAGTCATATGAGCATTGTGGAGTTAGGAGCTATCTGACGAATCTGAATGACGCAAACATGGGATCTTCCATCACGCGTGTGCACTGACAGTGCCACGCAGATATGCATTGTGAGTGTTCTAGCAGAATTGCAATTGCTCTAGGTCAGGACACAATCCCAACCGACAAATTCACTGATGGTTGTCATTTGAATGTCGTTGGTCCCTCAGGTACAACAGCCGCACTCGATGCCATCCACACTTGCTTGTGAACAGCAGCGCAGTTTTGGTGTTCTGACCAGAAAGGAAGAGCTGTTGAACCTCATACCTGCATTTGGTGTACACTGATCCCAACTCTATGGTGATCTTGCCCTGCCCAATCAACTCAATGGAAGGTGCAGATAGGACGTTTGGCTCTGGTTCTGCAGTTGAGAGTCCCAGGATACACAGCCCATTGACAGAGCAAGTTTGAGTGTTCTGGCACATTTGCTCGCTTTCATTGCACGGGTTGAACACATAAACCCGGCGTCGCATGACCTGTACAATCCGAATGTCCATGAACATCTCAGAAATCCGACGGGCAGCTGTAATTCTAGAGCTAGCGCAAAACAAAACTAGATGTACCAGGAATGCTTGTGAGCACTACCAAAAACGATGTTCTGCTAAGTTCCCCTTCGAAAGGCTGTCATGCCTCTGCACATAAACACGACAATAGTTCACTGGACATGTGCTGTTCCCTTTCAACTCAAACTTCGCACAATAACGAACGGAACCACATGCAGTAATATGCATTTGCGCATCGCACAGGAGCATTGTTGCCAGCGGAGTCCGAGACTTTGTAGGTGATAATGTATGGTCGATTTTCTTCTGTAAGCTGTCCCAAATCCACAGCTCCTACACCAAAACTTTCCAGTTTGTAGGATAAATTTCCATCCTGTATGTCAAACGCTTCCGCGCCTGGATCCACATACAGGCCCGCAAACTGGGGGTATCGGTGGATGACAGTGAGCTGCCCGGTAGGTGTCTTCGCCAATTGACCGTCGTCGCCCAGCCGCAAAACAATCTCAGGAGCAGTGGTGTCGTCTTCTACAACATAGCCTGGAGACAAGATGTCCGGCTCATATGTTGGGGTCACAATCGCCGGGCAGAAGCAGAAATCACGGTTTCCTGTATTGGAGCAAACAGAGCACACCGTCTGCAAGGTACAAACCCATACCACTGCGCTTGAGTCCCTTGTTTGCAACGAAAGGAGCAGGGGAACGAGAAAGCACCAAGAATTTTAGGCACATCGGTGCCAAGCACATACCAAAAAACTAAAACAACCAGCAGGTGGATCATGTCCCAATTAGTTATACTTCATGCACCAGATAGCTAGGTGATTGTTTGGGCGGATGGTATAATCACTTGCCAACCCTAGATTACCAGCTGCCAGCAAGGCTTTCGAATAATCATCAATCGAGGCCAGTATCTCATGCCAGAGCCTGAACCCAAGAGCTCTCGCAAAAATAGACTGCCACGCCACCAACAAGGCAGCCCAGCAAGTGCCAAATCTGTGGATGAGAACATCTTGAGCCTGACGAAAGCCAGGAATCCACCGATAAAGTGACATTTTGAAATCCCAAGCACTAGCATAAACTTCGCCTAGCTGATTTCTAATTTCATCCGGGTCATATATCAAGTACCAGAACAACCGACTTTAGGATTGTCATGGGTTTGACTATTCGTGACCTTGCAGAAATGGAAACACCTTGGAAACCTGGGGGCGACATATAAAATTTGCTACACAAAAGTTCATTTTAGAGCGTGACGTGCACAGCAGCAATGTCTTAGACACACCCGCATTCTCTTGTTGTTTTGTGCGGAACCCCCCCTTCC
>NHOP01000028.1:0-24466 GCA_018697155.1 Pyramimonas parkeae | reverse complement strand
GACCTGATATTTGAGTTTCCAGGTATAAAGTGTACATAAAACGAATTCAGCAGGTGAATTCGATTTTGCAACACGACAGGAAAGGGGCATCTGCCTATGCGCACATCCTACAACTACAAAAGGCGCCTTGAAACTCATAAAACAACTCCGTGGCTCCAAATATAAGGAGCTCAGAGGACGTTTCTCACCATCTGCTTGGGACTTGGTCGCAGATGATAGCACATCGACATGAAAAACAAAGAACATGGTGATGGTACCACTCTTGTGCAGATGTCGATGTCAACAATTTATATGATTTGTACCTGCAGACTTGCTGTTCGTAGGGGTATCCAATATCATCACATGCAGGTTCTTGGATCGTGAACGACTTCATATACACTGGTGAAGCGCTAACATCAAGAGGAAAGCATACAAGTGTGAAACTAATATTTGCCATATTCCAGTATCATGATCAAGCTCCCGTTCCGCAACATTTTCGTCGTCTGTGTGTGTGCTAACATGTATGCGCTGACAAACCTCACAATGAATTAGTTCGTAGCACCCTAGCTGACTGCGCATCATGAATGATCGCAAATGATACTCCCGGTACAACCAAAGACACGAACATGTGGTTCCATCAAACGGTGTGGAATGACTTTCTGCATACTGCGAGAATCTAGATACTTGCACAAAATCTGGATTAGCTTGGGGTGCACATGGGCGTACACACAAATTCAACACCTGAAAGATTAACATATTTTCAATGGCGTTTCTCACTTTCTCTAGGGATGATGTGAACGTTCTGAGTGATGGGTCAAAACTTTGTGCTGTGCGTTACCTATGTGAGCATTGAGAAGCGCATGCCCTCATACATGCAATCACACCAAAAAGTTAAGGTGACGGCAAACTCCTTCTGGAACGCAAGAACACACACACTTGCAATTGTACATTATCATGCCTGGTAGAGGCGTTGATCATTGAGCGTAGAAAACTGGGTTGATCATTCATTTATCGCACAGTTGAAATTTACAGGAAGAATGAAATCTATGTGTTGCATGTTCGTGATCTTGCCAGGCATATAAACTCTAACAACACTATGAGCGCCGACCCTCCCCTTGCCTTGACCTGTTTAATCGAAGAGAAGCCGTAGCCATGATGGCTGTCATTCCCGCCGCACGTATCCTCACAATACAACAGCAACACTTGACAGCATCATGTTCTATGACAAGACCAAGCAAAAGAACTGCCGGCCACGGTGCCTGCCCGCCCAATTTTATTCTCATACATCATGGCCTGCTTCGGGGGTAACCGTCCCTGAAATCCGGCCCACCACATGCATACAAAAATGTACATCAGTACCTTAGCAAAATCTGACACATGTTTTTCCAAAAACCTCAAAAAATTGTTTACCACAAGCTTAGGTTCACGTAGCTCATAGGGAACAGCCTGCCAGTCACCTTCATCACTTCCAGTCTTCAACCGCTACATGGGGATGCTGCATCCCTTTCTGCAAGTGCGTTCTGTCACGTAGATATTGCAGACTACCTAGTAAACTGATTGGGAGATTCGTTCAAGTTTCAACGAATCTCCCAATCAGTTTACTAGGTAGTCTGCAATATCTACGTGACAACATCGATCTTTAGAATGCTTGTAGTGACTTGCCACACAACACACGACCGGAAACGTCATGCGTGTCCGCATCAACTTTACCATCCAACGACACAACCAAACAATACAAACCAGCTTCGCGTTTCAACCAAGCTCAGCTGAGGGTATTTACAGCTACGAGACCTTCTAAAACGACATTTCAGCAGGACCTCGTCAACCGACACAATATGTCGAACCCAAATTAGCAACTCAACTCACAACCTACTACGACGACAACGAACTCCCCAACGACAACATCTCGCCTGATTTCAGTGACCGTCGACGACCAATGCTACGCTGAACACCAACTGTGCAGGACATAAACACGAGAGCGGATAACGAATCCAGTGGCATTCAGCGGCGCTCTCAACTTTCACTGATGTAAATCCGGAACTGCAGCGAGTCCTACAGGTCCACCTGTTGGAATGCGACAGACACTTGAATGACGACATGCAAGCTGTTTTCAGCGTACTTATCACGAGACCTACGACGACATATCTGCCACACCTGACATGTCACAGTTCCCTGCGGATATCTCGAAGAGTAGCTGTTGAGCTGAACATCACATGCAACGCCTGGCTATCACGTCAAAAAACTTCTGACAACAATCAAACAGAATCGCGATGAACACGAGACCTACGACGACACGCCAGCCTTTGCAACCATGCCTGACGATTATCTACAAAGCTGAACAAACTCAGCTTTGTAGATAATATTCAGCACCGCCGAATATCCATAACGAGCTGATGGATGTGTAGCAAGACCGATACATATTCATATGAGTGAACTTTGAGCTTGGATGGTTGAATTTAGTTTATGGATAAGTAGGTACTGCCACGGTGTTTCACACTGGTGGTTATACCTTCTGGTGTTAATATGTCATGCCTGTTGACAAGTAAGGGCAACCCCAGTGGCTGGAGTCCCTACATACTCGCCGCATCGAGAGTGGTCACGACCGGGAACCAACCCCCCCGTTGATGGGGAGTTCACTATTGTTGTTTTCATTACGAAACATACAAATGAGTTGTTCATATCTAACACACATGTCAGCGGAAATTTCGGAGTGGGATCGAAGAGACACATTCACCGTAGGTTATGCGACACGTGTTGGGACTTGAAATCGGGGTTCTGACGGGTACTACGTACATCGATGGAATTTATCACCCGACTGAGTTGGCATTCCTTAAATCCACATAGGTCTAATATATATGCAGTCATCTGGGGCACAGGCAAGAATCTGCTGCAGCATGTATTGTGCAACTGCTTGTTGCATGCATACGTTGCTTGCTTGTGGCTGGAGGGCTGAGCCCCATCCAACGCGTCGACCGGCTGCGCACACAACTCCATGTATTTCTCATATATGCACGCAGTGTTTAACAACACTCTAATGTGCGCCAAGATGATTTATTATGGAACACTCTAGGGTCTTTATTTGTTCATGATTGGATGTGGGCTAAGGTCTGCAGGGTTGTCTCAACATTGGGGAATACATGACTAGTTTCCCTGCGTACATATTCTGCAACAAATTATCTGCCTTGACATCTTCGTCATCCTTGATATTGCATGCCTTGAACTCAGCCTGTTTCAGCAGCCACAACCAATCCCTTCTCATCGTACACATATGATTGCTGGGAATAGCAATTTCCAAGCAAATTGATGAACTTGGAGAATATTTGTGCACTGCTTATTGTAGTCAAAACCTGTACAAGACTACTACAAATAAGATTGCAGAAATAAATTCAACGATCGATGCAATAGTCCATACTCAGACAATTTGTATACATTGCACATGCTACGTTGATGATGGAATGTGCACCAGAGGGGGGGTTGGGAGGACAATTTGAGCCCAGGAGGGTGCCCCCTAACGCTGTTGGGCAATGAGCTGGTGATGCTGTTGGAGATACACCATGGGGAATGTTTCCACACAGGCCCGTGTTGTTGCACAGCAGCCTGCAGATAAATGTGATACATATGTGCATGTCAATTGTGACAAAGGTGTGAACAGACAGAGGGTGCAGTTCTTGAACCAGGCCTCTATTTGATTCACCAATTGGAACGCTCATATTCATCAAATCCATTCAAGGACAATCCACGAGCCGAGTCACACATTCGGCAAGAAATTCATCAACTCCACGGTTTGTAGGATCTTCATATTTGCAACAAATTTGTGAACCCTAAAGCGACACTCTCGTGGGATCTGCTGTGTGACTAGAAGCACGCCAGCGCCAGCCGTATTCAGCAGTTTAACTGAAGTAGACAGCAATGCATTATGTCTTGAGCAGGTACTGTTTAGTGTCACACAACACCGATGTACGGATGCTAATGGTCTTAAGAGTCTGGAGAAATCTGGTTTTGGAATTCAGTTTTGTCTTCTTAGTTCACAACTTGGTGAAGCCTCGGAACACTGCATTACATCTCAGGATTGTCTAAGGGGGATGCGATCACACAAAAGGAACAAGAAAGAGAACAAAGACCTTGTGTCCATGCCTTTATCAAACCAGCACTTGGCATGCTCAATGTACTGTTTGACAGAGTTACAATGCACACACAGTCATGTAACTTTTATGTTATTTGGGAACAGGCAACCAGTAGAATCTGTCCCTGCTCACCACAATGTCTCAACATCACGCACACTCCTCACCCAAGCCCATCTCCTTGAGACCTACCTATTTCTATGCGTGCACGCGTTTGTGAATCCAGCATAAGCAGTCTGATCGAGTCTATATCATGGTTCATGATCTCCTTATCCTAAGGAGAGCTTTATCCTCTCATAAGGATAAAGCTCCATAAGGATATCATGGTTCATGATCTCCTTATCCTCTCGTAAGGACATAGTTCTCCACAAGAAGAGCTTAATCCTATCATGCACACGCGTGCCAGGTTGGTAACAAGTAGGAGGCAGAGTCGTATTGCGAGCTGTGAAGAATTGCGCGATACGGATGAATCGCATGTGCGGCTGCACCTCGCCACATCGACGCAACCATAACTGGCTGTGCTTGTTTGAAAAGTCTGACATCGTGAACAACAGTAATCAATTTTCATCCTGGTACAGCACTGCGAGCCCTTCTCCCTTTGCACATACATGCTGGTGAGGCGAGTGAGGGCAGCGAGCTCAGTCGGCAGGGTTCCTGTCAAGTTGTTGTTGCTGAGGAGCCTGCGCGCAGTGGGTGAAGGGAGGGGCAAGAAACATCCATGAAATATAGAAAAACGGTTGTTAGTACCATGAGGATGTTATGCACCTTCATGTTTGTGCCTGGGCTGTAACTTGGGCCGGATAAAGTACCACTGGGCTGTAGCATGGATTCAGCCTACCACTTCAACATGCTCAGAAGCCACAGAGGTTCCAACCATCCTCTCATTGCAGCGAGCAATACATCTAGCTAGAGTAAGCCGGGATTGGGATAGAGTATATAGCATCTATGTTTGCACATCGTTTGTGTGATAGGTTGCATTTCAGCCGAAGACAGAGACCTGCCCTACAATTCTGTTGCTAGCGCTCGAGTGACAAGGCGTGCGACCTACCATCCCAACAACAACATCATTTTGTTACACCTGATGCATTTGCCTACAAGTCCAGAAAACACAACGTACAACCTGTCACGAATTCAAACCTAAGAAAGAAAGGAACCTGTACAAGTGTGGGGATGCATATGCACTGCTTGACCTTGATGTGATACTCTTGGAGACTGT
Source organism: Pyramimonas parkeae (assembly GCA_018697155.1). NCBI lineage: Eukaryota > Viridiplantae > Chlorophyta > Pyramimonadophyceae > Pyramimonadales > Pyramimonadaceae > Pyramimonas > Pyramimonas parkeae. Next base: position 19,150 of record NHOP01000028.1, on the reverse strand, counting down.
AAGAGTGTGGATTTTCTTGGGCTGGGATGTTTGGCCCAAGAGACCTCACACACCTGCGCATTGAAATACATCTACCATCCATGATGTGCACGTTCCAGACTGACAAATGTTTTGCCTTTTTGCTGGCATCTGCACAGACTCGATGTTAGTTCCATGCAATACATTTGCATCATGAAAAGATAGGCTTAGACATCTTCCGGGGTAGTGGTCTGGATGCCTACTGGACGGTACACGATTCTGCATAGATAATCATTGCGGCATTGTGTGCATCAGCGCACCTCAACATTCTTCTACACTGTGAATTAGTAATACTCTGTGAATTCACAATACGCCTCTCAAGATTGACTCTACCTGAATGGTATGTGCTGCAAATAATTGTGGTGAAAACTAATCAAGGTAGCAAGCATGATGGGGAGATTTTCCTGGTTTGCATGCTGACCAATGAAGACTTGATACCAATGGTGCTGAGGTTTGGATTGCGAGAGCTTGGTTGAAATGTCCTACATCATTTTTCATGAAGCCATTGAAATGGAGTGGATACACGCTTCGAAGTTGACACACTGTTAACATGTGTGGTTTTGTCTGCTGAGAAGTGTATATGATGACATCCTACAGAATCATCGTATGTACACTCAGTTATGATCAATAAGAGCTCTCAACAGGACAATTATGCCCAGCCAATGTTTTAAGACCATAACATCCCCTGGCCTTGAACACGTGACGTGTGATAGACGCACCAAGGACAGGGTGCATGTAACCCAATGTTGAAATCATAAAGGGGATCCTACAGATATTCAATAGCGAACAAAATGCATTCCAAGATAACGGATAAGGGAGCATTGTGCAAGGGATTGCTAATGGAATACAGCACTGCGCCTCACTTCTATGTGTTCGTTGCGCAAAGAGGTGGGCATCTTTCCTAGGGCTGACACAGAAACATGTGATGCGTGTGAATAGTATAGCCCATTGCAATAGATATTGTACTGAACACCATTTCAAGACCATGGTAGAAAAGTCCCGCATTGTGTGTCAAAACTTGCGACTCGTAGGATAAACAACCGGCGTCCAAACCACAACCGGCAACAATCGAACGAACTCCTGGTCTGAATGCTTATCGAAACTAGTGTGTGTCCGTCTCCAAGAAAACAGTATGTGCGCTCATAGGACTCTGCTCCATTATATGTGCTCAGTTCCTATGGTCACGAACGCACATGCTCCTGAGGCGGGTGAGTACCGCCAGCTCGGATGGTATTGTGCCCGTCATCTGGTTGTGGAGAAGCTGCCTGAGCACACAAGGGGAGGGAACAAAACAACACATCATTTAAAAGTTCAAGGTTCAAGCACATGTGTATGCACATTTAAACCAAAACATCCCTTCACCCTTCGAAAGCCATGTCTACAGTGTCATCTGCTGTATTGTTCATGTTTGTAATCAACAAGCTTCGCACCGGATCTTGGAGAACACAGGACATATTGTTTATGCATTGCCAGAAATGCGCTGCTCGATACACATCCATATGAAATGGGCCTGGTTATTTTCCTTTCAGAAACAAAAAGAAATTTGGACACTGTGTTTTTGCACGAACATCTCCTAGTTTCAACTGCAAAGTCACAGTCCATTCGATATCAAATGCGCATAGTGCAGACAGCCTACTCTGGACGATGAGTCCCATGGATGCGCTCGCAAAACAAACTCTAGTATTTCTGCAACACGCTACATCAAGCATCTCTCCCATGTTCAAGATGAGTAGCAGCATATTGTAGCAGCGCACAGCGCATCTAAAGACTGCACCTAATTTTCAGTTGATGGATGTAGGCTCATTAGCTGAATGCGTGACTGGTGGGTCAGCTGGGCAATTCTGGGTTACACGTGTCCACCATCATTAATACGAGGTCTCCCAGCAAGGACGCCAGCCAAGAGCACTATTCCCATTAGATTTGAATCGATATGGCATGCATTTGCTGCATGATCAGGGGATCTTGACCATCTCCATACTTAACATACATTTTGGAGAGACGAGTGAGGGCAGCTAACTCGGTTGGCAAGGTGCCAGTCAGATGATTGTCCCATAGGAACCTGCGTGCAAAACAAGGGAAGGGGGTATTGGATCACGAAATTGTAGACGGAGGAGGTTGGTTCATTGGAATGGGGGTTGGGTATTTGCAAAGCACCATTTGTCAGAAATGTCAAAGATCCTGAAGTTGATGGCGTGATTTATAGTTACTGCTGGCATCTGCGAGAAGTCACGTGTGAAGTTAGCTGGGGATAGGTCCTAGAGTGTTTCAAGATATCATTGTACAACAAGGGAATCATTTAACTTGAGGCTCTCCAACACAGTGCACTCAAGCCCACTCGCGAACCATTGTGGTGCCTACACAGTTTCTTGCATACAGTGATAGCCGTACACACTACCAACCACAATGCTTAGGGGGAAAGCAACCAGTGCAGACTATATCACAAATTCGGTACAAGGGCATGCAGTTGACCAATTAGCAGCTGTTCTTCGGCATCAATAATATTTAGACAGGTGTGCTGCATGTTGTCCTGTGAGTATATTGCACCTATTCCCTTACCTCCTACTACACCACCTACGAAAACGGTATTGATGCGCACCCATTCACTACTCCTAGTGGAGGGTTGTCGCTCTGGATGATTGATGGACTGATCTTCAACCAGCCAAACACAGCTTTTGCGCTGCTAAGTAGCCTACTCCTAGTGATGCAGACAAATTAGAAGTACGCACATCCGTCGTTTCCTGATGCTTGCAGACTTAGCACCCACCTCATGCTGTCAATGTTTCTCGAACACCGCATGTGACCAAGTGCATGATGTGAAACGTTTTTATTGTGAATGTGAGCAAACTTGAAGGAAAGCTGCCACGAAATGTAAGGACTGGAGGAGATCATCCTATCATGTGCACAGCTATCATTCTTGAGGTGCACTAGCATCCACTAGCCATAGTGGCAGCGGATACAGTTGCCACGCACCAAGTGCATCACAGCAATATGATCAATTCAGAGTCGACGCTCAACGCTACTGATAGCTGTGGCTGAGCTCAGGTAGTGCAAGTCCACAACAGCAATACATTATACGAACACTTGACTGATCCAGCTCAACCATGGAACAGTTGCTCACTCATTGGAGGCAATTTGTTAACCTCCATCACTGTTGACGAGTCATTACTTGACGAAGCTGCTAGGAGTAGTAACCCGGTAGGCAGCACGTGGCTGCGTATCCCGCTGAGATTCACTGCAGCACGAGCGTAGATGTGCTCAACCCAGCAAAAGTTGTCCTTCCCCCCCTGCCCCCCGAATCAGAAAAGCGATGTTCTTCGTTCGATTAGAGAACTCTCTTACATGTGAGTGAGAGCCACAAGACCGCCCAGCTCTGTTGGCAAAGTGCCCGTCAGTTGGTTGGAGTTGAGGGCCCTGCGGACAGGGCCGACGGAAACAAACCGATAGTCAGAGGCAGCGATAGGAGACGGAGGAAAGACCCTAGAGGCGCATGAGCTCCTTACAGCAAGCTCCTTACAGGTGAAGTGTTTTCTAGGAGTAGGGGGTCAAGATGGGGAGGCTTGTACCTTGGAGCACATGCACCCATTGATGCTCATTAACGAAGTTGAAGAAAGTTGGGTTCATGAAGTTGAAGTTTTTGAATGAAAAGTATTTGTCAAACAAATTCCCATGTGCTCACCAGGGTGTGGATACTTGTCCATTTGTCAGGGACTTTGCTGCCACTATCATGGTTTTTGACAGCGTGAAGCTGCTTGCATTTTGGAAACTCAACTGAGCAATCGTGTAGCGTAGATGATGAGCACGGTGCAGCAAAGCCAACATGATTGATTCACTATTGAACCACATGACATGACGGTGATTGCCAGTGCAAGATGACACTCAATCTGTACCCCTCTCTTGAACCAATCTGTTGTTTTTGCATCCAAGCCATCAAGAAGATCTTATCGACTATAGATTCATGAACAATAATATCAAATGAGTGCACAGCACACTTGAGAGTGGGGAAGCAGGCCCGGAAATATAGTGTGCACACATGTCAGTGGACCTATTCATCTGCCTGTGTAGATGGTCGTAAATCCAAAATAGTGTCCATAGACATGGGTGGAACAGATGCAGGTACTTGTCAATTCTGCCGAGAAAGCTACTCACACTATCATGGTGACATCAAACGCCATTCTTGGACAAACCAATGCACACTTACAACTCATTTGCAAGCTCCGCTCAACTTACATGTACGTCAGGCTTGTGAGGTTGGCCAGCTCAGTTGGCAGCATACCCGAGAGCTGGTTGGCGCTGAGGAGTCTGCGCGCAGTGGGGAAGGGTGGGTGGGTTCAATCAGCCCACAAGCAACGAAACAAATAGGAGGAACATGAGGAGGTGGAGTTGGTGGTGGTCAATGCAACGTCTCAGGCGAACGGAAGCTGGTGCAGGATATTTGAAAACGCTCTTCAGTGTAGGGCTCATCTATAAGTTGAGGGTTTGATATATAGGGATACTTGAGTTTGTTTGTGCAGGTAGATGGTAGATCCTGCTGGATCGAGCTGTTTAGGTGATGGTCAGAGCTTGTGAAACGACTAGCGTTGCAAGAAACTGTCCATTTACCAGCCGATGTTCGAATTGCTAGCCATTTTCAGTTTCTGTCGGTTGCGATTACTTTTGTCGAATTGCAACAGCTTTTCATTCACCCATATCTTGGGAAGTGGATGATCAACTTTTCAAACACTTGGTGCGGCGTTGCATGCATGTGGTGCAACGAAGTCTCAATAAAGTCTCAACGCTTCTTTCTCAGCCGTAAGTTCTTCATTGAGTATGCTGGCAGGTCACTTCCCACAGGCAACCAGTCATATCTGACAATACGACGGCTCGATTATGATGTGCAACCAAGGTGCCATCATCGAGTTCGAAGTGGCATGTATACTAGCAACAGCAACTAGCCAGACAAAGTACACAATCCTTAAGGCCCATCTCTTCTTGCCTACGAGAACTGTCTACAGTTGACTTTCATGGTCAAACTAAGTGTTGGCCAGAGTAGGTTGCATCCATGTTAGACATCTTTGTGCCCCAAATGCTTGCATGGACTATCCATTTAGTATTCCCAGAAATATGTCGTGCATCCAACAGTGACACGCATCTCAGCGCGTGTGTATGTGTACATTTATCGGCATGGTGCACATATTAGTAATGATACCTGTCTATGATGTTGTGATTCCACACACTGTTGGTCTCGTGCATTGCAACTTTGCTAAAGTCATGTACAAAGCAATTACTGGGCTGTGGTTAACTGGATGTACTTCTTAATGTACCGCATTAGTCTGATAAAATCGAGAACCAAAATTCAAGTTTCTGTCCGTTGATGGTGCAGGAAGGCACCCGACAAATACTTTACACCATCCATGCTCACTGAATGATTCACTGCTGGATGCAGGTTCCTCATTTTCATATCCATAATTCTCAAGAGGAAAACATGTGCAAGTGTTATTTCGTTGAAATGTTTGTATTTTGAAGAATAGTAGGATTGCATGCACCCATGCAGGTAGACCAGTTGCAGGTTAACCTGCATGGGTGCATGCAATGAGCCATAGAAACGAAGGAGAGTTTGATGTCATCGTTCAATTATTGACTTATATGCTGTAACATATCCTATGTTAAATCACTTCTCTGCATGGCAAGTTTTAAGTATAATCCATGCACTCACAAGCGTGTGCATGAGGCTGGTGCAGCAATGCATCCTTGATAGGTCGCAGTATCGTTCAGTCTGCCTGCTGCTGTGAGCCCAGCAAAGAGTAGCGTTGCGATCACTTGCGATGCCATTGTACATGTGCCTGTCATGGAGCATGCTGCCCCAACTGAACTAAATTGCTGAATACATGGATCAAGCAAATCATGTATACATGCGTTGTTTGTATCCGGCGCAAAATCTGTCAGAATAGGAATTGGATGATTTGATTACTTCAAACAAGTTCATGGGAACGCTTGCACGGGCGCCTGCACGATTGGAAAACCGATATTCGCTCGTGATGGGCTTTTCGATGGGCGGTACTTTAGGCAGTTCTGTGCTTTTCCAGCAACAACAAATCAAGCAAGCATATGGTTGCACATGACTTTTGCAGCCATAGTGCTGTGAGATGTCATATTCAACTTGCAAGCAAGTGCCGGACGCCATTGTGCAGACTTATGTCACCAGCCTCTTGATATTGATTTGCAGCAAGATGCAACGAGATTTCTTATGTTCAAAGTTGCAAGCTCACTACAAGGCATGCCTATAATCTTCTGCACGATATGCAGTCTCCCTCTTAACTTCTGCAATTTCCAAGGGAGATAAACCACTTGTGTCCCTGAACAGACAAAACTTTCCCCATACATCAGGTGTCGACGACATGATATCACGTTGTAGCGTGGTTGCACAGCGAGACCGGCCACAACTGACGTCGTCGCGCACCAAAAGATGGAGTGGTAGCTAGGCACGATCCAGCGCTCCGGGTACGTTCCTGGCAGGTGATTGTGTCGCGAACAGAAGTGATCGAGAGATGAACAGAATATACCTTCTCGATCGGGACGAGATCTACAATCGACGAGGACGAGCGCGGGACATTCAGACACGTGTAGATTCGAGGAATCAATTCAGACCGTGCTACGATCGGACCTCTTGTGTATCTGGATGCAAAACCATGGGAGATTGATGTGGTCCGAGAATGTCATCATCGTGCGAGGATGTCGTCATCACCGTACATGTTCTTACATCCGTTGAAATGAGGTGCACACGTGGATCCAACGCGTCCAATGTTCGAAGGTGAACCGCTCCCACTGTGCCGTATCGCATCGTTTACCTTAACGTCGCATCGACTTGAACATGAGCCTTGCGAGCTGCCGCGCAGATGGTGGGTTGCGCCACCTCCGCTGCGTCCTCAGTCTGCGCAAGCACTGCTTCCCCGCGCTCGCACCGCTCCAAGGATCCATTGTGGTCTAGGTCAATGACGTCCTGAAGGGAGGCAACGAACCGCTTGCCCCGGTGCGAATTATCCGTGTCCAGGGCGCGTGCAGGTATGTTGGTCTAGAGCTATGGAATGCTAGGTCAGGTTTGGAGTGGGCAGGTCCAGGACGCCGTTTACCACGCTCTGGCTGACGCACTAGCACTTGCACGAGCTGGAGCGTCGGGAGGCTCGAGACTAGCCTAGCAGCGGGCACTCCACCCCACTTGGCCGTGTTTCTGTACAATGCGATGGGCGACACGTCTTCGCGCAATAATTCGGACACCACCCGTCCACGACCCGTAGGTATAGGAATGTTTAAGCCTGCTCGGTATTGTCAACCTGCTGGAATACCCGGGATTGCTTGCGACTTCAAATCATCCATGCGGGCCAATAATCATCACCCCCCCCTCCACCCTCACACTCCTGGCAGATGCCTGCCCACCGCTTGGTTTCAGCAGATAAATCCCTGTACAGCCAGGGAGCCTTTGGAGATTGACTTGTAGCGCTCTGTGAGCTCTGGTGGGAACCAGAATAGGCTAGTGGAATCGTCTTCCAAACATAGCCTAGCTGGTGCTAGCCAAGTGTAGAATCATTGCGTCAAGCATCATGCTGTCTATGGTGTGTGCAAATTCTTCACTGTCCCGAGCTGAGCGCTAAAGTGCGGCTTGGTTGAACTTCCCTAACGAAATATATTTTCCGTCACGTTGTGTGTCTCCCGGACATTGACGTGCTCCAGGTCTGGGTTCAGAGCCTAGGTCGTGCTCGTACAACCGCAAGAGGGCCATCCTTGATTTGGGGTCGATTTTTCCATCGAGTGGATAGCTTTGCTCTGCAAGCCATTGCCGCGACCTGGCAGGCACAACAATATTCAACTGGGGCTTGTTGAGATAGCAGGCAACGCCTGTGGTGCGTGGAGACGCAGTATGAGTCTCAAAGCGCGCAGACTGCAATGTGGGGACTCGGCGTAGTGTGCATGGCATTCAAATACCTGCATCAAGTGGGCGTGCGCTCGAACATGGAAGGCTCCGCAGAACGACGTTAACACGTCGCCACCTGCAAAAAGCTATCCTGCAACAGCTCAACGAGGCGGAGTAGGTTGTTGTGGAAGGTGTTGGTCTATACCCTTAAAGTGCAAAACCCAGGTTGTAGGCATTTGCAAAGCCTACATTAAACCCCATCCTCACACACCCTGCTGTTCATTTCATTTTGCGAACGTTGTGCCTGTCACCTTCACACATTGTACTCGATCCGTGTATTTATCTTTGTGGACAGATTGACAGCACGAAGCACCCAAGGGTCATGGGTTCGATCCCCAATACGACGCAGAGTCCTCCACATCTGAACTAAAGGCTTGCAAATTTGGGATTCAGTTCTACAGATCTGCAGACCATGTTGGGTGATCGACTTGGTAGATTTTACTTGGGCTGATTTCAGGACGGCCATGCTGGTATCCTGGAATAGTGGGTGAACATACGAATCTCCTAGAACAATTGCCATGACAGATGCAGATTCAATTGGTAGTTTCTAGAGCTGCTGCATGCTCGCCTTAACACATAGGTGTTGGGTGTCCCAACACTAAAGTACGCCCCTGTATTCATATCAAATTTCTGTTGCCTTGAGCAGGTGGGGTAGAATCTGTCGGAGATTTAGCTGGAGGGACACAAGCCTTCCTGGAGGCCAGTGCTCAGCAGCCCGTTGCTCATTTCCTCGGCCGCAGTGGACTACCGCATGTTCAACAGCACGTGCCCCATGGCCAGATCTCAGATGCACAATGCCCCTCTAGCAGAGTTCACCATGCCGAGGTGCGAATGCACTGATTCTCAAAAGACGATAAACCTCCGAAGCCCCAACCTGTTTGCAAAAACTGAATCGGTGCGGGTGTAGTTTTGCAATTCCTTTCGCATGGCCTGGCACTGTATGTGCGTAATTTTTATTTGAGCATATCGCTGAGCTCATCAATATCAAGACACCTGCGGTTGCCTGTCTGCTGCGCTCGGTCTGCTTGTGACGTCGTGTGTTTTGGTAGAGCGAACTTGCTTGTGCAACACAGCAGCACTGCCTTCCCATTGGCGCAGGTTTGTTGGAGGAGAGCGTCTACAGAGTTTCCCACGTTGTCGATGGACACCTGGGATCAGAGCCAGCGGGTGCAGCTGGTAATGCTCACGTCTCGGCTCAAATGGCAAAGCGAAGAGTGGCTGGACGCGCAGTTTTCGTTCGCAGTTCGACGTACTGCAAGCCAACAAGGAGGTGGTCGCAAACAGGTCATTCACCACTGGATTCTAGCACTGGCACTTGGGCCCTGCACTTGAGGTCCTACACAGGTATGTATCATATGCCTATATCCTGTTCATATCGACATAGGCATGTGACATATGCCTATTCCTGAATCGCGTCTGTATGAGTTTATGTGTGGTAGGCACAGAACGCACCATCAAGGTTGTTGTGCGAACACTTGTGATTTGTGAATCACACCGTGTTTGTTTCAAGAACACCACCCTGAGGAAATCTCACCCAGAGTTTGCCAATAATATGCACATCTGCAAAACACGCCGAGGAGACCGCAAGCTAGGTTTGAGAACCACAGGCCTTGCGTTTTGTACACAAGCAGGTGACCGCGAAGCTCAACGAAAGCAGCCTAGTTGGACAAAGAGCGGAGGTGACGGAATTGTCCAAGTGCGGCTACCTCGTGGATGTCGACGGCAACGCCAACGCGTGGGAAGGGATCGTCTGGAAGGTGTGTGCCTCACCGCAATGGGATGCCGGTCTGACCCGCATGGCTCCAAGTGAATTGTAGTCCCAGACCAAAGCTTCTTTTTTTTAGCGTGGGCCTTCGGATTCTCAAACTGCTGCTCCATTCAGAGCCTCGTGTTCGGTAAACACCAAGTGACGCTGATGTTTGCATAGGCGTTTCAGTCAACCTAGTCCCTTTCCACCTTAATTGTAGATATCTTGGTGCAGCCACAGCCCTCTAGCCACTTGCAGTCAGAGAGATGCATGCCCGTGACAGGCTCAGCAGCTGCCCAAGGCTGGCTGGTCAAGCATAGACAGCGAGAACAGTCCAGATCAGTTGCGTTGCAAAGGCTTCAATCCGGATCAGTGTGCCTGTTGACTTGTAGTTCTGTTGGTGCCACACACCCACTTGGTAATTGCGTGTATGACTGGGCTATGTATTAGTGCCTAGAACGAAATTGTGTTTCTGTACTCAACAGTATAATCTAGTGCGGAGCACAAGTTTAATCGTTCCATAATCCAAGTCCCCATATGTGTTCGAGAAACGGTTGGAAGTGTCCTGATCCAAGCCATCCGTTTAGGTCCGCCCACATGATTGACACTTTTGTGTCAATCATGATATTAATTGCCCTGTAACACATATTGCGCGACTGTCTGTCTCGTCCCTAGGCGGGTTTTTGATTATTTTTTGATTTTTAATTGCAGATGTTTGACCCTCTTGTAGGGTGAAACCAAATTGGCATCGTTCCATGTCTTTAGTGAAGTCATACTCTATGATCAAGGCACTTTCAGAGCCCTCCGTTTTGACGCATGTTTTTGCCTGCAGGTAGGTCATTTTATTACCATTGACACCAGTGTGGGCTTTCATTCTATCGAAATGCTTGGGTACGGGCCTGAGAGGGGTGTGCGTTGCAATCATATATAGTAGGTCATCTTGTTTACCTTCCAGTGTCTAGGGGGCACGAATCCATGTACTGACAAGATGTAGTGATGTAAAGCTATATATGCATAAGCATAGTGGGCCGATCGGTGGTGTGTTGGCTGCTGCCGCTGCAATGGCTGTGAAGACAGCTCTCATCAGTGTACGTGTAACTCTCGCTATAACTTGAAGCAGTTTTCTTCTGGGGGGTAGGCTGCGCCTGTGTTTTCCTTTGTGAGTTGGGAACCATCATTATTTACATAATTAGCTTGCGGGAGAGCATGGGATTGACGCCATCTTTGGTTGTTCGCAGCAATAGGTACGTTAGTGCGGTCTGTGCGTGCACATCCGATGTGATGTGTAGTGCTGTGTTAAAGCATTGCAGCTTCACCACTGTTGACTCCGGGTCATGCCTGTTGAGTCTTGCAAGCATAACACGTGCATGAGTATGTGCATTGTGCGTCCATTTGTCATGTGTGACAGGCGACGACTTCCAAATTTGTGCGAGTGTAGCAGGAGGTCGTGTGGGGTTGATGTGCTGATTAAGTTCGCCAAATCTTCTTGGGCAGGATTTGGCACAGGGTACAGCGGGTCTCCCTGTTGTTTCTGCACCGTGACTTCCATGTGGCCCAGCATTCCCATAGTACTCCGTGTGGGAGGCACTTTAGGACTGTGTATGTTCACCGTAGTTCAACGACCCACAGCCTGATAATTCCAATATTGGTGGAGGAGATCTTTGGTGATATTCGAGATGTCGTTATCTCCGTTAAGTCTCGCACTCATTGATTTCAGCAGTATAGATACGTAAATGAAATGTGCTAGGTCCACCTCAAAGCAAGTTTGCTCTTTGGGTAGCCCTCATAACATGTGATGCTTACCTAGAGAGCCCACGCAATTGTTATCTTGCTTTAATCAGAACAAGATTGAGTGTATTGATGTTCGAATAAGAGAAGGGAACTATTGGCATGGTGTGCCTCAAGGGCTGGGTTTAACACCTGTTCCATCATCCGGAGCTTCAAGCTTGGGGTTACCCCTGCATCCTCAACTTGTTGTTCTATGTCTGATGTCTCCACAATTACGTGTACAACCTTGAATTCATGAGTTCGAGCAAGTGTCATGCCGTGTCCTCAAAGTGCTTGTCGGGGCAGGTGGGGCACAGAGTGGGGATTAATTGGCGTGCACAGTACAGCAGGTGGGAAGCAAAGGGGTGCCTTTGCATATGTACAAGGTTAGTAATGGCTGATTTATTTTTCTTCGTGCGATCCACATTGTCCTCCAATCCCACCTGGAGATTGCTGGGGGCTGATAATGCTCCTAGTCTCACCATAATTTGTTTATCAGTCTTGCCAGAACTGTAGTCCAAAGCTTGTATATAGTCGGTACAAGGGTACTGCGTCTGCAATTGGTGATGACGTTCTGGTCATTTCTGTCATGGGTACGGACAGATTGAGTAGATTTCCATGAGGTCCGTGGTTTTTGCAGCTTTAGCATAGTTTGGTTTTGTACCATTTTGCAGAAGTCAAGAACATGGTAAATACAACCCACGTAATTAGCTTGTTCGGATATTTGTCCAAACCAGGGCATTGCATTCAAGGAGTGACTTTTGGCTGTTCAGGTACATGGAACACGTGCGCAGACCATGAAGGTCAAGGGAGCGCCCCAGAACCGGGCTAGCAATTGGTGCATCAACGCCAATGTGAGATGGGTCCAGCTGGATATGTCGCCATCATGGTTGTGTGATTCAAATTGATTTTATTGGTGAGGAGTGTAAGACCACGGAGCATCATGTAATTCACCTTCTTTGGTTTGCCGGGACTTTGATCTCACGACAGTGATGGTATATTCTACCTAGGCATCGGGTAGGGTCGGTGTGTAGAACCGGACTTGTGCTCTTTCGCATATGACTGGCGTATGATTTGTCGATTTAGATGTTTCCTTGTATAAAGATTGGGGTTGATGGCACAGCATTCGGACCATCTGATACCCAAACTGTCTGGCCCTTGCGGCATCGTGTTTTGCGTTCAAGGATTTTCCTGTTGTATGTGCAAGTTTGTGAATTCTGAGGGCCGCCGCATGCAAATTGGTGGGTGGTGCTGGGCAATTGTGGTCCATTGGTAGGAAATTCCATATTTGGTGGCTATGCTAGATGTGGCGTGTTCCATGAGGTGCACACGATTTGGCATTCGGCGCTGGGTGGGATTAAACGGTGTAGGTTCTTATTCAGTCTCCTAACTTGGTAATTCCCTACACCATCTGGCTGCTTTACCAACCGATGGTACCATGTGTGCGTCTTGGACATATGCCTTAGGTGGTTCAGCGGAAGGTATTCCACGTGTGCGTGGTGCTCCCCGGCCACCGCCATGGCTTCAGTCGTGGCATTTGCAAGGAGCGTGTCAATGTGCGTGGCAGCCTTGCCCAGTCCCTTTTTTTCGTGCGGGCAGATGATCAGAACCTTCACCATACATCTTGCCGATTGTGGCTTGTCTCTTTCTTAACTAGGCTCTATGTTGTTTGATATGGTGACACAATCATGACCTTGATAGCGTAGGTTAGGCGAGGTCAAGGTTTGGGACACAGGGGTGAGGGGACGGGAGTATGAACCTTGTACTTGAGTAAACTGCGCATATGACGAGTGGCAGTTTGAGTCTTGTGTTGGCTCTTGGAGGACCCGAGCGCATATGGGCACGCATTATTCAAGTTGTTTGTCAGTAGGTGGCGAGCCAATCGTCAATTCTGCTTGTCAAATGTCATTTCCATGTGATCGAAAAAAAGGGATCACTAGCGTAGTCTAGTGTATGGGACACATCCCTAGGTCTAGCCTAAAAGGATCTGTGTTTGTAGTTCGTCTAGTTGGAACACAAGACATCATCCGCTTGGGCAATGCTGGTCGTTTAGCCCAATGTACAGTGCATGTTTAGTTATAGGTGTGCAGGTTTCCATCCACCGGGTAGCATCTGGCATTAACGGCTTTACCCGCAAGAATGAATAGCTTGGGTTCATGTCTCACTAAGTTGTTGCGCTTGACCTGCAATGACCTCCAGTTTTTCCCTCCCGAGGGTGTCGGAATATATATCATGTGGAGGGGAAGGTACACATTGAAGATGCAGGGAAGATGCAGATGGGAAGGGACGGTCAAATCGTAGATGCATCATATGTCCGGCTCAACGGTTGGATCTGGGTGCTACTGTGAACGTGTCTTCAAGTTGCCATTTGTTGTGGACAAGAATCCCATTCCGGCATCGGGTGTGGTGACTGAGGACAGTACTGTCCTAGACGTGTCGCTGGCAGTGAGCAGGGTGCAGGTTAGCAGGACTGTGGCCTGGGCTAGGACTCTTGCAGTGTTGCAAAGGCATGTTGGCAATCCTCGGCGTGCTCAGCGATCTCCTCTTCTAGCATCGCTGGATTATCTTGCAGCGCCGAGAGGGAAGTTGGAATTCTTGTCCTAGCATGGTTTGAGATATGATGCACTAGATAAGCATGAATGTGTCATGAAGACAATTGATTGGTAGCTCATGCGATCGGAATTTATAAGGGTGACTGCGGAGTACTCTATCAATGGCGTGGCTGATGTTGATCTCTTCACACATGGGGTAGAGTACCCTAGAGGCAATTGTAACTACCCACGTTTCCATAGTGAACGGGATGACGCGTTTGGATACCACTGGGTTGGGGCGTTGTTCTACAAGGATCCGGTGTACACGGTTGATTTTATTCCCACGACCCTGATGAAGTCGGTGGCAGTTTTTTCCATGGACCCATCCCACACATCGTTTGTGTTCGTATTGCCTACGTGGGAGTTTGCACAATGGTATCCTTTACTGGCTCAGTTCAACATCGTGGAGACTTACCCCGAGGGCTCACAGATATTTACGTGTATTCTATCGTCCACGTACGAACCCGAGCAGCTACGGGTGGCTGGATAGGAGGGGGTACCGAGATGAGTTTATATTAATGGCACCCCTTTGGGGGTGATTGTGGCTGTGAAGAAGCGGTTTACTACCCAAAATTGAATCCGGTGCACCTGCTACATGCGAGGCTAGGGCATGTTGCCCCATCCATGATTTCTGTTGTATTGGCTAGTAGGGTTGACATTGGCATGACAGCCATGGCAACGGAGGTTTGACATCATCTCCCGCTTGGGTCGTGCGACATTCGTGCACAGGCAAGCATGCGCGAGCCGGCTTTCTCTGCGCAAGACCAAACCTAGATGGAAGGTAAATTGCCCCCCTTTTCGGTTGTTTGCACAAGTATTGAAGGTCCTTTTACTTGAATCCGTATGTGGGGCAAAATACGTGTTACACTTTACGTGTGTTTCGACCAAGTGGTCGGGGCACAAGGCGTTAGTCCGGAAACCAGACCTTCAGGAGTCGTTAGGCATGGAGTTCATGCTATGCGCTTAATTTCGGAATTAGTTTTTGTGCATGGTGCCTCTGCAGAATATTGCGAGGCTACCAAGGTCAAAGTTACTCATTCGCCTCCGTATCTTCAAAAATGAACGGCCAAGCTGAGAGGTATTTTCGGGTGGTAGTGAATACGGTCAGAGCGCTTAAGAAAACTTCTTGCATGCGCACATCTCATTGGACGCTCGCGGTCAAACACACCACGTATCTTGAACAAATCGCCTACAATTACCCTCAGTAGGTGTACACCACACGAGCTTGTTTTTGGATATCTTGCCTACTGAATCATTTGCGGGTATGTAAATCAAAAAATGTTGCGCGGATTCCGCATGAGGAGCGTAAAGATAAGCTGATCGACAAGGCGTATCGGGCTAGTATGTGGTTTACTCGTAGGATCGGTCGTCGGTGCTCATTCTCGATGAGTCTACCAACCGAGTATTCATGCGAGGACGGGTGGAAGTGCACGAATGCTTCCAGTCGACTGCAAAATATATGTAGCGTGACACCAATTGGAGTAGAACGGATTCCTCATTCATCAATCAGCTTCCACATCCCTTTCAAGATTATTTCCCCAAGGAAGTGGTTGCTAAGCTTGCGGCACAAGACACGTGGTACAGCGAGGAGGATCATGGGAACGTGTCCTTGGTCTCGGTGCGTACTAGTGAAATTTTTTTTGGAGATTGGATGTTTGCCAAAACCTATCTTATGGATTCTAGGTGTGCGGTTTCTTCTTGGGATACCCTTGCGAGGTTCCTTGCGTACCAAGGTGAGGGTTGCATTTTCAACTCGTACTACCCTTTGTTTTCCATGGCTGCTATCGACGTTGACGGGGAAGGTCCAGAAGTTTGTGTTATTGTTTTGCTTGACTCGTCAAAACAGGATGATCCAAAAACAATTTATGGGGTTGTTTATCATCCGAACTTTACATCGGACAGGTATCGGGACGTTCCGCTTTGTGACATTGAGCTTGAGGAACATGATCTCCCGCTCAATTCGAGCGTTACCCCGGCAAGAGTACTGAATGTTGTAGGCTAACACATCGTGCCCCAAATTTTCAAGTAGGGTTGAATTTGAAAAATGGCTTGAAGCGGAGGCCGAGGAAATGCGATCCATTCATGACAAAACAGTCATTGCGCGAAGGGCACCCTTCCTTCTTGAAGGGGTGGTGGCAATCGCCACCATGTTTGTTTATGCCCTCAAGTGGACACTAATCAACACAAATCATAGACAAAAGAAGGCTAGGTTGGAGAAGGTTTTATGGAGCTACCGGGCGTTCATTTTGACCCGGGTACGACGCATGCACCAGTCGCATCCGATTCGTCTCTCTTAGTGTTGGTGTCTATGGTGGTCTAGTATGATCTACATTTCAAGCTATTGGATGTCAAGACTACATTCTTGAACTCTCCATTAACGCACGAGGTATGGGTTCGATTTCCTCCGGGGTATGTGAACCCCTCGGGGCGTTCCTTTGCAAAACTTGCGAAATCTTTATGTGGGCTAAGGTAGGCAGCGGCAAATGCAGCGCAAGAATTTTATCTTTTGATTCGGGTTCCAAGGCGAATTCATGTTTTTACTACAAGGCGGGGGACATCCATTACTTCTTTATCTTGGTTGATGATTATGCTGTTGCGTTCTCAGACATACGTCGACAGGTGGTTACAACACTTCCGGGGTGCGCCTGAGGCAAATGATTTTCTTGGTGTCAAATTACTCGGTGATGTGAGCAATCTCCTACAAATGCGCATGCCGCGTGGGCCCTCGATCAGTACGATTGACCGTGATCGTCGAATTTCGCATCTAGCAGGTGAGTACGAGGTGGCCGAATGCAAACCAATTTTGCCCCTGTGTACTCACATGTCTTTGTGCGGGAATGATGACCCCCAATCTGCCACTATTCCATTCAAGCAATTGGTTGGGGCATTTTTATGGGTTGCGAGGCATTCCCATCCAGAGGTAACGAACCTGTCGGTTACTTATCCCAGTTTTGCAACTGCTATGGACGTGCTCACTTCTTGGCCGCTCTTCGTAACGTTAAATGCACGAACAATATCAAGGTACGAAAACTGATTTTCAGGGGTGGAGGCATCCGGGTCCCAACTCGTAAAGAGACTAACTTCCGAAAGTGTTTGGAAGCACTAGAATCAATCCTCATGATCACTCCGACTCTGATTGGGTCAGGAATTGTGTGAATCATAGGTCGTACGTAGGGCATGCCGCGTTTTTGAATGGGGATCTAGTTGCTTAGTACACTCAGTGGTTGTTGTGTCATCAACCGGTGCAAAGTATATTGCCGCGCCCGATAACCTGCAAGGTTGCCGTACTGATTTTTGGGAGAATTTGTGTAGGTAACCGTACCCATGGTCATTTACATGGACAATCATGGGCCGACGCCTATGGCATCCAGCTAGGTGACGTACAAACGATTCAAGCATGTCGGATTACAATACCATATGATCAAGGACTACACAACGAGGGGTTCATTTCAACTGGAGTACGAAAGCAAAATCAAGAATATTGCAAACATCATGACCAAGGGATCGGATAAAGTAAAGCACCAGCAGTTTACCAAGTCTCTCCAACAAGATATCGAAGAATTGAACAAGAACCCTAGCTTGTGACTATACTTCTAAGGGTGTGTCATAGTACCATGTGATAACAACAGTAGCCACTAACATCGGTACTAAAACTGAGAAATGCAGAGGTGAGTTAGATTCAATAACTAATAATAGATTCATAACATACCACGATCCGCATGATCTATGACTAAACCGCCAACATAAAAGGCACAAATGTAATCATTGTGATCACTAGGGTCATTGCCTTCCCTCCATTGGTGCAACTTTGTATACTTATGCCAGAAGACTATTGCAAGATAGGGTCATCCTATGCATGTGAATTCTACACCATTCCACACATACTCATTGGAAGATCAGTGCCAACAAATGAAATACATTCATACTTTCAAACACAGAAAATGCGTTACCATCTCCTCACAACCGCTTGAGAGTACAAACCACACATCATTATACTTGCTTGGAAATGCGCTAAGGATAAAGCCTATTTGATCTACATGGCTGTTTCAGGGACATGTGCACCTCCCTCTTCGTCAGGATCTTGAGCTTGCCCTGTATTGCCACACCCGCAAGGCATGCCATCATGGGATTTGAGGTAGCTTAAGTAATGCAAAGGATTCCAATGAAATGGCAGACTCACACAATTGATGTTTGGTTGTTGGCATTAGAGATGTAGCGAGAAAAGTAGTCAACTCACAGGTATTTGCAAAACATCACATAGATAGTATTTCATATGTTTAGCGATAATCTCAAACACGACTAGCATCAATGCATCAGCATCTCCTTCAAAACAATCATCGAGTTCAAAGTACATGTTTTTGAACATGCCACACCACGACACTCCTGAAGTGACCAAGACTTTAGCACAGCTCTCACCTTGATTTTGCTTTCGCTTGAAATATTTCATGACAACCGCAAGCATCCCGAGAAGTGCGGCGCCTGCCGCTGTACCTCCAACTGCTCCGATAATCACCTGTGCAGGCAAATACGGCAACACATCACACATTGCTTGTAGAGTTCTGCCAAGTGCATGTTGATACAACTAAAAAACTTATTGCTCCCTTCCTCGTTGGCCCAAAACCTATTGCACTCTTTATGAAGCATGAAATCTACAAATTTGTGTGGATTCAAACAAGTTCGTTGAAGATGTAATTTCTGCACAGTACACTCACTTCACAGACACATCCTTTCCTCATTCCTATATTGGAAGGATCCGCTGTTGTGCAAAAAAGTGTGGGAGCACGGAGGGGGTTGAAAGGGGGAGATTCCATGAGCAGTTGTGTGCGTCAAGCAGGGCCGCGCACGTTTCAAAAAACACATGCCTAGAATTAAGTATGGCTTGAGTGACAACGTTCCTTGATTGCACACCTTGCTACCGACCTGGGCCCTTGTTGTCGTGCACATCAGGAACATAGCTGGGATGGAAACAGGGTTTCCTAGAATAGAATGGACACAAAAACAGGGAACAACATACATCATCGTTGTTTTCGCCAGTCGTTGGGGATGGGGGTGGAGGAGGTGGGGACGGCGAGGGCGGTGGTG